>CAVNYN010202111.1:0-59596 GCA_963692815.1 Nyctanthes arbor-tristis
TCTAGACTAGATCCCAGTGATAAGCTTGAGAACATATGAGAGGTTGGATGTGGCAAGTTTGAACTAGGAAAGGAATATTTCGGCATCGATTTTTCATCAAAGGGTAATTTGCGAAAGAGCGTCTTTTCTCTGAAATCAGAGGAAGTAGTACCAGCATTTCCTAGGTGTTCCGACGAGCCTTTTCCTTTCTGAACATCCAGCGGATGCTGCAAAAGGACGAGATAGTTTAATCAAATCTATGTATGCGAGCGAGAGAGAGAGAGAGAGAGAGAGAGAGAGCATACTGGATTCAGTGCTAGATAATTATCAGGGATGTTGTTCTTAACTTGTAATAGAGAAGTGCCTGAAGTAATATCCGAAAATTTGAATCTGCTTGAGATGGTCTCATTTCCTTTACCATTCATCTCATTTAACATTCCAGAACAAGTAGAAGGTGGTGGTAACTCAAGGCCAAGTCGTTGCTTGTATTGTCTTTTATTTGGTCTTGAGAATTTCCGCTGAAATGGCTCCAAATGGTTAGCATTTGGAGCACACAAACCTAACACAGGCAACAAGTTGTGCATCAGGTTCATGGAGGTTGTGTTAGAATGTTCATTTGACACCGGAACATCTGGAAAGCGACTAGACATAATAGGTAGCTCCAAATCAACAGTGGATTTATGTTCTGATACCCGCTGCAGCATCACAGTCGTGTCAGTCTTGCTATTTTGTCCTGGGGTTTGACTATGATTCTTATTACCCAACTCCATGGTTGAATCCTTCTCTTCAATATGCTGAGTTGATACAGTCATTTGATTATCTATTTTAGCAGGCAGAGGTGGGAACTGAGGGAATAAGTTTGGTCCATAAAATCCCCGGATGAGGGTGGATGATTCAGTAGATTTCCGTTTTGCCAATCGCTCTTTTTGTCTAGCACGAAGCTTGGCGCTGTTGAAAGGGACACAATAAAAGCATAGATTTAGTCAATAGTCTCCCGCGAAACAACTTAATGAGCTTGAATTTCTAAAATCCTAGTATTATCGACGGCTAATCAGATTATTGGATCCTGCAAATATAGAAAGAACTTGACAAGAAACAAGTTGACAATATCTTCGAGCAAATATAAAATGAACGTGAATAAAAACTCACTATTTTGCTTTAAGAGCTCGTCCTGCTGGAGTATACTCCAGCTCGGGCTCTGGTTCGAGCTCCAGTTCCTCTTCAGCAACACTCTGGTATACAACATAATAACAAAAATTGCTGAGACAACCACATTTAGCGTTTACCGAAACATCAATTCAGTTCAAGAAAAACCAAACATACTCGAGAGATTTAATCAGAATGGGGACTGCAACCAACCGGGATGCTGAAAACTTAAGGTTATCTACAATTTTGCTAGTTAACCATCATAGACAATCAGAATTGAAGATGGCCAATCAGGAGAAGGATAATTTGGGAAGTTAAAGCAAAAATATAGTAAAAAGGGAAAACTAGCAGCTGCCAGGAAGTTCTCATTTATAGTGCTTGAAATCTGATCAGAACTGAAGCTGAATCAATGATACCCATTGTCAAGCCAAATCCACAAGAAGAAAAAGAAACCTAGTCAGATATCCATGGCACACCAAAGATGATTGCCAGTATTGGATAGGATACCCAAAAGTTGGCAATTCAAAGCAAGGACAAAATGATAATAAAATGAGTTGCTATCATTTTAACATGTCCTGATTACAGCTGCCACTATCAAAAGATAATAAACTCATTGGAAATCAGGAATCTGCACATGCCTATGGATATAATATTGTCCGCATATGGAATTGTTCACAAGCCTCTGACGCAGATAATAAATATTTTTGCATACAAAGGTGATAGTCAAAATTTAACAGAACCTCCTCACCCCCACAACAGACACACAAGCCATATATGAGTGAGTGAGTGAGTGAGTGTGTGTGTGTGTGTGTGTGTGTGTGTGTGTGTGAGAGAGAGAGAGAGAGAGAGGCAGTACTTGACTGATTGCTCCACTGGGGTGTGCTACATATGCTTCCCTGTAAGAAACAGCTTTTCTTTGACGTTTTCCCCGACCAAGGGCTGCTTCCTCCTCACTCTGGTATTTCTTCCATCTAAAAATCCAATGAGCAAATGGTATAAGAAAGAAATGCTTATGAAGCAAATTTTGACTCACAGGAAGTTTTTGTCTAACAAAGTTGGTAAACATAATTATGTACACTTTTTTAAACATGTAAATATGCATGTAAATATGTTGATCCACTTAATTTCATGTATATTACAGATCTAGAAATTCTTTCCAAATTACACCAGCCAAAATAGATAAACTGCTATTCCATGTGAAATTGGGAACATGCATAAGCAGGAGTATTTCCACACTGTTTAGACCATCATTTTTATTGCTTATGATAAAAAATAAGCATATATTCATCAATTTATGTACACTCTTCTATTGGCCATTTTAGCCTAATCCTGGAAACATCAAAACATTTAGTGCCTGTTTGGAATAGTTTCTGCTTTCAGTAGTCCACTAATGCAAAGACCTCTAAAATTATTTAAACAGGATAAAGCCGGCTTCTTATCCTCAAAAGGCATGCAAAGCAACCCTAAGTATCATAAATTGAGACAAAATACCATAGCAAGGTTAAAAAACCACAATGAAAGGAAGAGGGAGGGTACAACTTAAAACAAAACACCTACCTAACTCGCAGAAGCCTGTCCCACTCATTTTCTTCATTGCTGCCAACCAATTCATCATCTTTTTTATCAGAAATCTGTGCACGTGCATCACCAGTTGTCACAGGTACTAGTGTTCCATCTTCTGCTGTTTCATCGTTCCATTCTACGGACTGAAGAACAAAATATCAGATAGAGAGAGAGAGAGAGCTTCACATTAGGGTCATGATGTCTATTAAGGGGTGTCTGGTTCCCATTAAATTTATAAGTTCTGCATAATAGCGAGTGGTTGCAGTTAAGTTATAGTTGAAGGTAGTGGTGGGTCCATAAAATGTGTAATTGGAAATTTCGAATACATTATATGCATAATTTATGTCAATTTGAATGATATTCAGGCAGAAGAAGACATTTGAAAAACCAAAATGGTGAAGTTTATTAGTATATATGATGATACTCAAAGAAAGTCAATCATTTTTAAAGCTTGGAACTAAAGAGTTCAGTAAACAAGCATCTGCAAAAACACCCAATTCGTTCAGCCTTATAGATAATTTCAGCACTTAAGCAGACTAGAAACTAGAAAGTCTATGTTGTATGATTCGATACTAAATTTCAAAGATTTCCTTTTTCCCCCCTTTTTTTGAAAAAGAAAAACACTGAATATGGGTTTACCAGAATAAGGAGCGCAGGCACTGAAGCTCCACTGGAACCCCAGAAAGGAATACGTAAAATTTTAGGAGAAACGGAGATTCTAGGCACAATACAAAAGCATGAATTAACCAGGGTGATAAAATGGAACAATTTTAATACCTTCACTGAACCAAGCATATCGTTCTCTATTTCAGACTCTGCATTATCAGGTGAACCAGATGGAATGCTTGAGCGGTCTAGCAATTTTAAAATAGAAGTTTCATCCCACACAATCTTGTTGCTTCCATCTGCACATTTGTCTTTGTAAACGTCCCCAAGACCACCAGTTCGTCTTTTGGCACTTGGCTCTGTAACTGCTTCACCTTTACTATATTGGTTTTCACCATCCTTTTCTGTTGTAAAGGAAGAATCACTAAAAAGTTCTTCAGTTCCCCATTTCAGGATGTCTTCCACCTCCTTCTGCGATCCAGACTTGTTCACGAAAAGTTGATCAAGCATCAATTTCTTCTTTGCAAGTTGTAAAATGCGCTCTTCAACGCTAGCACGGACAACAAGCCTGTATACGAGAAGTCTATTTGATTGTCCAATTCGATGTGCTCGATTCATGGCTTGGATATCCGCATGTGGGTTGAAGTCAGAATCATAGATAATGACAGTGTCAGCAGTTGCTAAGTTGATACCGAGGCCGCAAGAGCGCGTTGACAGAAGGAATATAAATCGATTCTTGTCTTGGTTAAAACGTGTTATTGCTGCTTGTCGATCAGCCACAGATACGGAGCCATCAACTCTTTCATACGTCTTTGCCCCAAATTCTATAGACACATAATCCTCAAGGATGTCAAGTAACTTGGTCATTTGTGAAAAGATAAGAACTCTGTGACCTTCTTTGTGTAACACCTTGAGCATAGAATGTAGCAAAGTTAGCTTGGCTGAAGCTTTTATTCGCATTTCATGAAGGAATTCCACCGATCCAGATTCAGGTTCAGTGCCTGGTATAAGATAAGGGTGATTGCAAATCTTCCGTAGCTGCATCACAATATTTAACATAGACTGCTGGAGAACCCCTTTTCCTATGTTGCGTAACACCTGATAATTTTTTGTAAGCATGGCACGATAATATTCTGCCTGAATACTTGACAACTCAACAGGAACGACTCTTTCCGTTTTTGGAGGAATATTCTTCATTGCATCCTTTTTAAGTCTACGAAGCATATGCGGTGCAACAAGTTTCTTCAGTTCCTCTACCTTCTCAGCAGTTGTTAGATCATTAAACTTCTCCTCAAATGAAGAGAGAGAAGGAAATGAAGCCGGCTGAAGAAAGTTTAGCAGATTATACATCTCCCCTATGTTGTTCTGGAGAGGAGTACCCGTCAATAGTACCCTATGTTGGAATGAGAACGTGTTAAGCAAACCAAAAAGCTTACTGCTAGAGTTTTTAAGACGGTGCCCCTCATCAACCACAAGAACTTCCCAAGGCACTCCACGTAGATGAGAGGAATCAGAAAGAACCATTTCATAAGTAGTCAAAAGAACATTGAACTTATAACCTGTTGTTTTCTTATTCAACCCACTTGGATCAGATGCATGCCATTCATATTGGCGAATTATGGTTCTCGCCCTCATGTTCCCATGATATTCGACGACGTTGAGGTTAGGAGCCCATAGCGCAAACTCCCCCATCCAGTTGGGCATTGTGGACAGAGGAACCAAAACGAGACAAGGCAGAGTAACTTTAAATTCAAAATACAACGATGATATAAAAGCACAAGCTGAAACTGTTTTCCCGAGACCCATTTCATCAGCAAGTATCACATTTCTTGATTTATGCCAGCTTTTGCGCAACCAATTTAATGCTTCCAGCTGATGTGGAAACAAAGAACCTCCTGCTAGTTCTTTAGGCTGCTCGGTGAGAGTAATTAACTCACTTTGTTGGAAATTGCTTCTCCTCCATGTTGGATCAGGCTCGTTTGAGTCATTCTCCAAGGTCTGGCGTTCAAATTTAAAGAATAAATCAACAAAGTGAAGTGATTTTGTAATTACAGGTTCACTGGTTTTCTCCCAAGTGCATTCATCATAAGGAAGACCTGTCCACTTTACATATACTTCAGTTGAATCACCTACAGACGACCGAATAGCAATCACTCGCTGCGGCAACTTCCACTGTTCCTGGCAAAGATTTATAGTCAACGTCCCATACTTTGCCTTGTAATTCTCCAGTTTCCGTTTTGCCAGAACTTTCAGTTCAGATTCAGGTATCCAACAGTTATGGATGTGAGATTTTCCAACCCACTTAACCAAAAACTCATATGAGACAGTCAATCTATTGAAGGATCCAGATTTGCCCAAGCAGGACTTGGTAAATTTCTTTCTAGAAGAGGCCATTATTGTCATCTTAATTTCACCATCCTTAGAGTTCCCATTCTCATCAGAAACGTGAGTTTGAGGGTTGCTTGAGACATTGTGCTCATGACGTTCTAAGTCAGCATCAATCCTTTTGCGTCCTAATATTATATCTGCAGCCTTTTCTGCACTTCCAGGGCCCAATATTTTGTCATCTTGATTCTTATCACTTAGCACATTAGAAACTTCAATGTCTCTCACGAAAGAATCCTTGATATTTCCTTCTCTACATTCTTTGGTTGAAGATCTTCTGTATACTTGAAGCTTGCCTTCATTCATTTGATCTGCTACATCCTTGCTCCCATCAGAACAGCAACCAATATCCTGACTACCCGCGGCAAAGTTTCCCCTGCCCATGTCAGGCATATCTGAACAGGGACTTTTCATAGATAGCTTATTTAGCTCTTGTGCAACTATGGAATCCTCCAAAGTGGGTTCAACCACATTCATTGTCACACCATTGCAAGCAGAAGCTTCATTATCACTTTTCACACGACAGCCCACAACTCGATCAACCTGTTATTTAAATAGAAGAAAGTCGAAACAGAAAACCGCAACACTAAGGGTCAGAGACAGGGAAAGATTTACTATAGCTCAGTGTTACAGGAAATCATTATTTGCAAGAAATCCTAGCCAAAAATTTGTACCTGCAGCACTTCAGCAGCATTATCTTCACATATTAAGGGTTCAACTGCAACTTTCACAGCTTCCCACGGTTTGTGTGAGCCACAAGCTTCGCCCTTAGAAGTCATCTGAGATCAAATGAGATCATATGGTGGGAACAGTACAAGGAGAAAAGAGAAACAACAATGATTATAGAACTATATCAAATTTAAAAGACTAAAATGGGCAAGAACATTATCACATGTATGTTCAATATATAAGAACCTTACCATTATAGAAAAATATTTATATTTCCTTTATATCTAAACCTTGAGTAAGATCTGGTCAAATATATCTCAACTTGCATAAGGACCAAAAGCGAGCATAATGATGCAAGAATACAAACCTTATCTTTTAGATGGGTATCAAAATCATCCTTCTTCAATGGATTTACACAATCCCCTCGGTATATCTTGCGCTTTCCCTTCGATTTAGAAGTTCCTGGCCTTGCAGCTTTTCCTTTGGACACAACTTTTCCGGAAGAATCTATAGCACATTTTCCCTTTTCAGTCTTACACTTCTTTTCACTACCAAGGGAATAAACCTTAATCTTTCTTTTTCCCCGTATCCGTGCAGCAGCTTCCATGGCTTTGACAGCTTCATTTCCATGAGATACATTTCCAGGAGATGCTTCCGGGTTCATCTCAGAACCCTCCTCCTTGTCCATAGTTGACTTTTTTTTCTTTGATGAAGACAAAATTTCCTTTACAGGACTAGCAGAAGTAGCTACAGAAGAGACCTCCAGCTTCTCATTACCACCAGCCTGCAATGAACTACCCTCCGTAGAACCATCCTGCACCATATTAGCTAGGTTATCACTGCAACACTCGTCCTTGGAGGAATGATCAAGCTTCTCAACCACTTCTCCAAGATGAGGCAAGGAAATGTTTTCTTTGTCTGAAGACCTCCTCTTCCCAGAAATGGAGCTTTCAAATACCTCAGATACCTTGTTAGTTTCAGATGTATCATTTTCAGCTTTTGATCTGCGAATGATAATCTTTGTCCGCGGTCGTTTTGCAATGGGATCCAGATAGTTCACAGGATCGAGTGGAGCACTTTTCTGACAACAGGTTGGGCATTCCCACTTTCCAGATGGAATACGCTTGAGATAATAAAACAGATATCAAAAGCTTTGTTGCATGCCAAAACAAAAAGGAAAAAAGCATAGATAGTTCTAAGAGAACATTATTCTTGTGGTTATTGCAAAACTAAACATACCTTAAGGGGAGGGTCTAAACATTGAAGGTGATAGGTACCGGGACAGCTATCACAACAGAGCAGATTTCCACCACGATCACAGACCACGCACTCAAAATAATACTGAAAAAAATGGCATCCAGAAAATGTCAACAGCAGCTCAATGTTGCTTACTTTGCTACTCTAGCACACAAGTTCATGCACTTCTAAATTAATTATATCTTCACCAAAGAAAATCAATCATACGAAAAAAGAATGAAGTCTGAGAATGGCAACAAGATCAAATAAAAGAGATAAGGAATCATGTTCATTTCTTAACAAAAAGAGATGAAGAATGAGGCTCGAAATTTAACATGCATAGCTTCTTGATAAAATCATCCTCCTCAATAAAACTTTCCTGCTTTCAATTTTTCTTTAAATAAACAATTTTATTTTACAAAAGCAAAAGTACATCAAAGTCATGCACGAGAAAGGAAACCATGCATGAAGCTAGACCCAAACAAAAGAAAACAAGCCCAAGCAAATAAAAGCAAGCCAAGAACAGAAACAAAAACAGACAAAGGAAACAAGTCATAACAGTGGCCGAAGCCCAACCCAAGACCCAAAGAAGAAACAAAACCAAGAGCACATTGAGTCTTCAAGCCAACCAGCTATAAAACTACCAGAATTTTGTAGCAGGTGGCCAGACAATTCAAGAAGATCTTTTCTGCCTTCAACTTGCCTTCTCTTCAAGAGGTCCGTTCTCACCAATATATTTAAAAGAAAAGGAATAAAAGAAGGCATGAGAGAAATAGCTTACCCCATCAGTTCCTTTTTTCTTGGCTGAAGAACGATCTGAAGCAACTTTTTCTATCAAGCCACGCTTGGAAGAAGTGCTTGTCTGATATTCTGCATATTTGTAATTTTTTTCTCTGCCACTGGACTTATCTGTACTAAAATGAAGCTTTCTTCGTTTACGTTTTGAGACCCAGTTTCTATTAATGATTTTACTACTATTGGAATAGTTTTCCTTCATCATTAAATGCCAAGTCTTGCATTTAAGATCTGTGACAAAGAAAAGGAAGTCATTACTAGAGGATAAATTTCAAAAATTTATTAAGTCCAACATAAGCAAGCTAAGAGTTTGTTTGATGCTCTTTATTTGTCAAAATGTGGAGAATTTATAATGAGGAGAGAGGTAGAATGTGTATTGGGAATGTAAAAAGGTGGAAAATATGTGGTTGTAATTGAATAGTTATCAAATCAAATGTCAAATCAGTGAAAGATAAATTATAAATTGGTAAAATAAAGAGCATCAAACAAGCTCTAAGTCATTTTTTTTTTTTTTTTTTGGCACGCAGCAATTGAAGTGAAAAGTTTTTGTTAGACCTGTCTTCCATTGTCCACATTCCATTGGTTCATATACAATGCCCTTCTAAAGGGTGCCACATGGCACTGCAGTAGTGTCACGTGACAAAATCAGCATTGCTATAAAATGACTTGTGATTAAGAAAGATCAAATCAGGGTGCAAGAACAGGTATAACTTAAAGATGCAAAAAGTACAAATTTCCGACAAACTTAGCAGCCAGTGGTCATTTTTTAAAAAGGTATGTAAGGCTTATGCCTTAGATCTCGTCTCGTGTGATGTTTTTGCAAAAACTCCTCAAAGCTTACTCCTTTCAGCACGTGTGATTCTTGCGCTTCAACTTACTAAGACTCACACCTCAAGGAAGCTGAAGACTTCACTCCTTTCTCTAGTATTTGCAAGAAACATTATTATGGGCTTAGCTTTGGTGGCTATCTCGTTATTGTATAGAATGCTTTACAATATTTTTTTAATTTCTTTCTTTCCATCTTTACACGAAAAGGAAACTGTATTTGATTTAGATTTTTGAGAATTGATTTTGTGAAAAAGTGATTTCTTGGGAGAATGTGTGGTTGAAAAATCAGGAAAAGTTACAAATTTATGTGTAAGATTAATTGAAAGATAAATGCGTAGTTGAAAATGAGTTTGAGTGAGAATTGATTTTGGAGAATCTATATCAAATCAATATGACTATTCATACCACTTCTGTGGGAGGGCGATTACAATAGGTAAGAAGCAACTAATAGTAACAAGGAACATCACAGTGGTGACTCCTTAAAGATTCTATTAACACTGATAATATAAGAGATTTTCGAAATCGTACTCACTTCTATTATTATATTAAAAAAACAAATTCGTGATTACTGATTTGGGAACTTAATAATAGTAACAACGAACATCATATTGGTGATTCCTTAAAGATTCCATGAACACTGATAATATAAGAGATTTTTGAAATTGTTTTCACTTCTACTCGAATTTTGTGATAACTGATTGGGTACTTAACTATTTGACATTAATCAAATTTTTTTCTTTGCCCCCCCTTTTGGGAGTGGGGATGAGGTGCAAATTAGACTCTCAGTTGAAGTAATTAGTCTTAAAGTTGTTCAAATCCAAGAGGCCGTGAAGAACTAGAAATGAAAATACCTACCGTGCAAACCAGATCACACACCATTCCTCGAACATGCTTGTATAAAAACAGATAAACAATAAGCGAATAGAGAGAACAGGAATAAGTTAATTGATGCATGGACCAATATCATCAAAATGATACCCATTTCACCAAGAGATGAACAATGAATCACAAAATATCTACCACAGATCGTCATATGCAACAACAAACTAATTAAGAAAAGATCATGACAGCCTAAAAAAAGCCTACATTAGCACCAATTTAACCAAAATTTTCTCAAACCCCCATTTCACTAGAAATACCCAAAAAAAAATAAAAATCATAACTGTAACTTAATCAAACAAAACCCACAATATCCACACCAATCAAGCAGTGCCCCAGCTCATAATGAAGAAATATAGACTCGAGAATCAAAGCAAATTGCAGAACCACACTAAGGAAATACAGGAAAAAGAATACCAGGTAAAAATTAGCACTCACCAAACCTTGTTATTGATAAAACCCATAAAAATCCAGCCTTTCTCAATTCTTCATGTCCCTAAACTGATATATGAACTATCAAGATAGCCGTGGAGCAAGGTCAAAGAGGAATTAGGGTATATGACTAGAAAAAATTCGAGAACGAGGAGAGAGAAAATAGGTAGCAGCAGACAACCGAAATAAATAGAGATAGAGAGAGAAAGTGTGTGGATTCGGCGAGGTCGTAGGACTTGGGGGGTTACGCGCACTGACATGGCAGACAAGGGGGTATGTGTTGTCGTGGGAAGAGAGCCCAGCGTTGTCCAATGACAGCATACCACGTGGCGCATTCGAACGCCTGTCACCATCTCCCTCCTCTCATTTTTTTCTGCCTTCTCTTCTTCTTCCGCTTCCTCTTCATAGATTCACTTCTTTCTTCCTCTTGCCTCTTCAATTCCAGAGAAAAATCATAAGTATCTTCAGCGTGCTTTAATCGGAAGATTCTGTTGGAGATATATATATATATATAATATATAGCCACATCCACATCCATATAATGCATGTATGTATTGATGGTCGTGATTCCTAGAGTGTGAACCGCCCGGTTTCTTTCCATCTTTTTACTGTTTGAAGGGATATGCGGCTTCCTGTACTTGAAACAGAGTATTGGATTAATACCACTTTTTGTCCCGGTGGAAACCGACTACAATGTTTAGAGGAGATAACAGTAAATTGAAAAATAAAACAATTGCAAGAAGTTTAAAGACCGGAATCTATTTTTCTTCCTTCAAACAGTAATGATACATTAAACATGGGTGTCACTTAAAAATTATAGTATGAATAGAAACAAAAATAGCAATCTCTTCTTGAAATTGGTTTGGAAGACTTTTGCCAAATATTTCCTATATATGTTGACCAAATTTTGTCTATTAGTGCTCTACAATGTGTAAGGCCGGAGAAACATCAAGGCCAAACTTTGAGATTATATGTGTTTAAGCGGATCAATGTTTGATAAAAAAAAAAAAAAAAACGTAAGGTATGGCAAAACGCATAATCTAAGCTTTAAATATAGGTAAACTTTTAAGAACACAAGTTTAATTTACAACTTATCAATTTTGAAACAATTAAATCTAACTCATTCATTTTTAAAGCATGTTTGATTCCTATTATAAATACAAATTATAATTTGACCTATAACTGATTTGACAGATATTCAATTAAAACTCCACATTTTAAAACTAATTTGACAGATATTCAATTAAAACTACATATTTTAAACACCAATTAAATCTTTACCACACATTCCTTTCTCATTATAATTTACATATTTGAATCAAACAAGCACTTAGTTTGCTTTTAGCATTTCTCAATGATGCCTGTTGAGATTCAAAAGCCAAGCCTAAGTCCAATACACAAAGAGGGGGAGACCACATGAGAGTCCAAGAAGGCAGAAGCCTAAAGGGTTAATTAGGGTTAAGGAGAGACAGTGCATTTTTTTTTTTTAGAGTCCCTTACGAAAACCTCCTAACATATGTGGCGTATATTTAAAACACACGTAGCGTGCATCCATACACATCTCATAGGGTGAGAGGTCTTGTTGCAAAACTTCCAAGAGGTTTTTGAAAATTTTCCTTTTTTTTATACAGTAATTAGGGCAAATAGTTGATTCGTATATTCATTTCAAAATAACATGGACTAAATTTGTTAGTCGGAAAAATCAGGTCAATGGCCCTATCCCAACGCGTCTTTCCCCTCCCTATCTCTCTCTTCTTAGTTTGAAAGAGTTCACGGAGTTTCACATTCGTTGATGCAAACTCAAGACATTGAAGATGTCAACTGTCACGCCACCCCATATTTTCCAAAATCATTAGATTTCTTATATTGGTTATTAAATTCTACAGTGGAAGCGTTCATATGAATAACAGGGACAGGATATGCAAAACAAACAAATTGTTTCTTGTCTTACATATGATAAGCCATAAATATGTATATATATCTATATCTATGACAGGTAGGCGAAAGTGTATTCTCATAGCTCCAAAGGTCGGTTCCCCTACATGTAAAATTTTACTTCCATTCGTGGGCATGCTCCAACTCTTAGCTTGCTTGGCCAATAACTAGCATTCAATCATCTACAAGATCGGAGGAAAGGGGAGTGAGTACAGAGTACTCAGTGAATAATAATATGTATGGGCTCATGCAAAACAATATAAGAGAAATCACTTTTATGAACAAAGAGAATCATTTATATACATAAGTCGGGTCATCACTAGTTTAGCCTATACCCGTAAGCTTGCAGGATTCAATTATTCAAAATGACCACGATCACATAGCATGATCATAATACCACAAAGATTACCACATAGTAAGGCAAAACAGGTAGATAGCACCACTAGCGATGCCCAAAAGCAAGAAATAATCATTTATCCAAAGCAATTGTACACAATCAAGTATCGAATGCCAAAGCTATTTAAGGAAAGCGTGAGTTTTGAAAAGGGAGAGTCAAGACACGTGTTACTCACCTCTTAATTTCCCAAAGATTCCTTGAATACTTCTAGGCAGAAAAGTGCCTTTAAAGTCTTGATGTTTCTCAATCAAAGTTGTTCTTTAAGTTGGAATCTTCCTATATATGAAAAAGAGCCTTATTCAAATTTAAAACTAAGTGTTTTGTGGGTTTTTAGGGGGGTTTTCCTCCTCACAATATTTATGGACAAATTTAGTTATTTTGGGATAGAGAGAGGATAGGTGGAAAAACTTGGTGAATTTCCCTAACTTTTGGCCTATTTATAGTTTGATAGAATTTAGTTGTTTTTAATTCACATTTGAGTTCCACCAATAGGAGCAAAACAAGGGCAAGTGTGGCACCATATATTTTAGAAGGTGATGTGGCCAAGCATGGTTCGTTCATTTATTGCTCAAGAAATTCTTATACTTTGTGTTGTCATGTAATTAAATCATTGTACTTTGTTTCATGATACTCAAGGTCCTTTCACTATCCAAGTTGTTAAAATAATTATAACTCTTACAAGTTTAGCTTAACCCAGTAACTAATTTCTTTCATAAATTTATCCAGTTATCCTCATCGATGAAATTTAACACATTTGAAACTTATTGATCTGGAATTAAATTTCTGGGATGTTACATCGACAATCTCTTCAAGTCCCCGCTTCATTCCGTTGATAATTCCTCCACCATTTAAATAATTTGTTAACTTATTGAACTCTAACTCTTGCTTTAAAGAATGAAAAATGGACTAAATTGTTTATTGGCTTTGACTCACTCTGATGGGCCTCTAGCCCATATCCCTATATGAGTTTCGTGTTTTGACAAAATATGTCCTTTTTGTCATAATTTTCGTCAATTTCTTTGTTCAAATAAAATTATTTCTAAAAATAACATTGATTTTCTAGAAAGAACGGCTAAAACTACACTAAAATTTTTTCAGCCAATGAAGGGTATGCAAGTGTGTATAGAAGCATGCATACCCTTACCTCCACCCCTACTTGTAATACCATCTGAATGGCATCTTATGATGTCATCGGCTGGCCACACTTCTAATCTAATGAACTAATTAAAAAAAAAAACTAACTCCTTATTGGTAAATGTCAGTCGTCAAATCCCTCCATGTCAATGAATGATGCCATAAAATATCATTTGAATGGTATCATTACAAGGCTCGTTTCTATTGACAGTTATTCTTGAAGGATGATATTCATTTTTATTATTAACAAAATTCAAATGTCCTTTTTTGACAAGTTCAATATTTTTGTCCCTTAAGCTTTCTTCATTTTTTCCTCTCCTTTTAGCATCCAAAATACTTCATCTTCGATCTTCATGGATAATAATAAGATAAAAATGATCTAATATCATACATATGACAACATATTGCGTCATAAGGCACATGATTGTGATTTCCTATGCAACGTGCTATAATGTATGTCACATCATTAAAGGGCCAGTCCTCGGTTAAGACAAATGAGGCCACCACCTTAGGCCCAGGACAAACAGGGGCATAGTTTTCTTTGTTATATTTGGCCCAAAATGCAACAAACCCTTTTATTTTTTTAAAGTTTACAAGGCCCGAACAAGAAATTAAGGGCCCAAATGTTTAAAAAAAAGTTAAAGGCCCAAATTGATTAAAATTTTTTTATGAAAATTCAAATTGCAAAAAAAAAAAAAAATTGACTTCAGGTGCAAAGTGACTCCCGTTCGATTTCCTCAACCCAAACATTTCAATTGGCATTGCCAATTGAAAAATTCTAACTGAAGAACCCTAACATTTGTCAATTCCCAAATTTCCCCCAACCTAAACATTAGTCAATTCTCAAATCCCAAATTTCCAATTGAAGAACCTAACTCTCCAATTAATTTGTTTGCCTCAATTCACCAATGTCGGACGCCAGTCGCGAATCAATTGTCATTGCCATTCTGGTCTCAGCTCGCGTCTGCTGCCGGCTACTGCTCTCCGTAACTCCACCCTTCAGTCCGCTACTGCTCTCCGCAACCCCACCGTCTGTTGCTGCCTTCTACTGCTGGCTTGTACACTGTTGGTCTACTTACTTCTACGCTGCTGGGCCTTCTCCGCAACTCCACCTATGGCCTGCTAGTGCTCGGCTTCTCTCCTGCCTACTGTCTGTTACCGCTGGCCGTCCTCCCTAGTTCTGCACTCTGCTAGTGCGGACCTGCATGCGTACCCCGCGGTGTTGCTACTACCCACTCTCTGACCTCTGCCTCTCCGATCATTGCTACTGATTACTACTCGACTCGGCTGCCTGCTCTCCTGCCTCTTCTCTCCGATCAGTCAGTGTTTAGGTATGAGTAATGATATTAAGCCATTGAGGAATGAGGATTGAGGAATTAAAAGGATAATGTTTAATGTGTTACTAGTTTATTTGTTTAGTTTAGGATTGAGGAATTTTTAGATTAGCTAGTGATGAATTCAGAGATTGATATAATTTGGGAAGAACTCTTAAAGGTCATGATAAAAAAAATAAAGAAATATTATATAAAAAAATTTTCGGGAACCACCGGAAAGGGAGTTCCGTCCCCTTCCAACCCCCAGTTGTTTTTTTCTCTATCCTTACGTTACTCATTATAGGGGGTCCATTTTTTAGAATTAGTCTAGAGCCCCAGTGACGATAGGGCGGCATTGTGTGATTATATAATACTGTATAGTGTTATATGTATGATATTAGAAGGGGAACAACATCTAGAATAGTTGATTGACGTCTTTGTGGCACACTACGGCTCTACCTAGCTCTCATCTAGAATTGGAAGACACGCGTAATAATAATGAATAGTGGAGTTGCAGACAAGAGACGGAACTTAAGGGTTACATGTCGCCAGTTATCTAGCTTCCTACAACACTGCCTAGCCACATACAAAGCATATCTTGTCCACAAACTTCATAAAGTCTACCAGTTTAGCATGCAATAGGCAATCATTGATCTACTATAGCATGCATGACTCAAGCCCTTCAAAAAAAATTCTATTACTTTATATTTCATCTTTCATGTCTAAATCAAGAACCGTTATGTGGATTTAAGGAACCTAATTTTTTAGTATTAAATTAAGATATTGAAAGTTGAAACACATTGTAGGTTCTCTGTTCGCCAGAAGCACTGGAAATGTTTCCCAAACCCTTCACAGAATGGCTGTATAAGCAATCATTTGGTTAAGCCCACATGCATGAATCTGCCCCCATCTTCCTCTTCTGCAACAATATTATATAGCATCACAAGTACGACGCTCGACAATATTTGCTATACTTTATCAACGTACTAGCTTCTTTAGCTTGATCGTGGTTACAAATTTTGCATACAAATATGATGCTCGCCCACTTGGACAAGTAAAGGCCACACAAAAGGATGAATTCAAGGAAAAGATAATTGTTCCAGCAGAGCAAATTGGTAGAGAGAAATTTTTTCAATTCCCTTTCCCTTTCTTCCTTTTCCATTTCCCTCCTATATTTAACTTGCCTTCTCCTCTATTTCCTATCTCACCCCCGGTCGCATTAACTCCTCTGTCTCTATTTTTACCTGCAATTGCACAAGAACTAATCCCAAGAGCGCCCCTAAGCTCTTCCTTACCTTCTCTCCAATTTCCTTTTCCAACCCTAGGTTTTCCTTACCTCCTCCCCGATTTCCCCCAGTTGCACAAGCAGCTTCTTCACCCTCCCCAATTCCCATTTCTTTCCCTTCCTACCTTTTGTGGCACCATCACCTCCTCCTCATCTTCAAAAGTAAGCTTTCTAAACCTGCAACTTCACAGATTCTATTCTAGCCTCTAGCTAGCAGACATGCTTAAATAATAATAAGCTGATCATGTTGTATTTGAGATTAATAAGATGATCATGTTGTATATATTTGTGATGTATAAGCTCAACCAGATTAAAAAATAAACGAAGTTATGTGATCTTCTTCTGTATGTTTTCATTCAACAAGTAAGAAATTATGGAATCTCTCTTCGAATGATCTCCGTTCTACAAGTAGACGAATCCTGTTAGTTAAACTCTTCGCCTAAATAAATATGCATATATATACACATATCCATCAAAGAATGGTAGCACCAGGAAGCAAGAAAATTGAAAGAGAGGAATATAAATATAGCGGACATGGACAAATTTGAGTTTGCTAGGCAAGGTAAAAGAAACTAGAAACTCTATTTAGACCAAAAAAAAAAAAACAGAGAGAGAGAGAGAGAACAAAAATTAAAGTTTGACAAAAGAGAACGATGTGATCTATGAGATTATCATTGATTTAAAATTAATGTAATGTGATTTAAAATAGGATCTTGCTATGTTTTACTCTATCCACTCCAAAAAGATATTGTCCTATTTTTTTTTATCTGTCTCAAATTATATTCCCCTTTCTTTACTTAACTTTTCAGTGTTCTAAAATACTCATATTTATTGTGCATGATAATCAACAATAAAAAAGATTTAAAGTGAAATATTAAATAAATCAAATGGAATATTAGGAAAACATTCTTAATTGAACATTTCCAACAATATGAATTAAATTTTCTTAATTTATGTGAAAAATAGAAGGGGAATATCTTTGTGGAAAAGAGAGAGTATTTTGTTCAAATAAATTAAGGGTGATTATATCTAAACCATCACTTTTACTAACCATACCACTATATATATATATATTTTTATATATTTATATTTATATGTATATACACACAGGCACACCACCATTAAAGTGTAAATTTGATAAATACACTACATTTCATTTACGGTTAATTGGCGCTATCTAACTCTAACCTTTCATATTATTGTACAATCTAACCCCCAACCTTTTAAATTTGGCAATTCTAACATCAAATATCACCTTTTTGGCACAATCTAACATTTTAAGCTTAAATAGACTATAATACCCTTAAATTTTAATTGAACTAAAAATTCATAAACAAGAAATAGATTAAAAAAATATTTTGGTTACATTTGAAAAAAAATCAACCAATAAGAATTTAGGAATTACAATATTATGTTAGATTGATCTATTTCAGAATAAGCATAAAACAGTATGCGGTGGATCGAATCGATGTGCCGATCGGGTGATGCGATCAAATTTTCAATTTGTCTACCTATCTATTTATTATTATTTTTTTCATTTAATAAATTTTTTCTTATTTATTTTATATTTTTTTTACTTTTAATTGAATAGTTGTTGCGGATGCATCAAGACAGGTACTTCTCGTCTATCCTGCTTTACGAGATTGCAGATCATAAAGATACTTCTCCATTCAAGTGGATCCCATTGAGTTCATGAAAAATTGGGCATTTTTTGCCATAGTGAATTTAATAAGAACCCGCCTAAATGAAGAAGTATTTTTATGATCCACGGTCCCGTGGAACGTGATAAATAAAAATGATGTCTTTATCCGTCCGCAACAACTATTTAATTAAAAGTAATAAAAATGCAAAATAAATGAGAAAAAATTAAAAATGAGAAAAAAATAATAAATAGATCAATAGAGGGATGCATCGCTCAACCTGCAAATCGATTTGGTCCACCTCATACTGCATGCTTTAGGCGGATCGTGAAGCACATCAATTCAACCCACTATAATCCTTAAATTTTCATTAATTTAATTTTTTTAAAAATATAACCAAGTTATATTTTTTAAATTTTTACATATTTCTTATTTAACTATTTTTATTTCATTTAAAAGTTAAGTGTATTACAGTCTTTTTAAGTTAAAAAGATTACACTGAGCCAAACATGTGGGATTTGAGGTTAGAATTGCTGAGTTTCAAAGATTTGAGTTAGATCACACAATAATATAAAACGTTAGGGTTAGATAGCGCCAATTAGCCTTTCATTTACCAATACAAACCTATATTATGAAATGAAAAAAGCTAAAATAAAATAAAATAGAAAACACAAGACTAGATCTTACACCACATCATTCTTTTATTTCATTTTGAAAAATTTTCATTCCCTTCTTTCCTTCTCCTATTCTTTGTCAATGACCCTCGAAGAAATCCTTCATCAATTTACAAGATTTCAATATTAACACCTAATTTGTGTTTCTATTTCTCATGTAAAAAGAAAATCAAAAGCAATTAAAGTTCATTTTCCATTTATTGTAGCCATTACTCCAAATCCCCTTTTTCACTTTTTCTTTTTCTCCTATCCTTGGACAAGAATAATGTTGACAAGTCATTTTTAATATTTCAAGCTATTGAGGATGCTAGGATTGTTTAGAGTCCCATAATTAGAAGCCTTTGAGTTTAATTTGTATTGTCACACCCCCGCTAATTTTACAACATAATCAAATATCTTATATCGATTAACAAATTCTGTAGCAGAAGTTTCAATATGAATAACTGGGACGGGACGTACAAAACAAACAAATAGCTTTTGACTTGATAAAACTAATTACTTAAACTAATAAGTTGTGATATTTTAAAGAATCATTGTAACTCGGTTGCTCAATAAAATGCAAAGAACTCAATAAAGTTATATTAATAGGTGTTTTTCATTGATTGCCAAAATGAGTAAAATTAATCTTATCAAGACAAATTATTAGAAAGTTATTATACTAGAAGGTAAGTTGCCAATATCATATAAAATTAGACATACATTTATAGAGAGGTTGGCATATTTGATAATACAAAAGGTATTAAATTCATAATATTTTCAATAGCAGGTTGTCACTACATGCAAAAATCTACTGCCCTCGCGAGCACACTCCAACCCATGGCTTACCTTACCTTTCAAATGTCATACCTTCAATCATCTACAAAATTGTAGAATAAAAGAATGAGTACGAAGTACTCAGTGAGTAACAAAACCCTTTGATTCACCTTTTATTTAAAATATTACTTTCAAAAAAACCATTCAATGCACAAAGCTTTTCAATGCACAAGAGGTCTCTATCAACAGTTAAACTACTACTCGCGGTGCGCGGAAGAATCATATCAATTCAATCAATTAAATTATGTTAATTTACAATTAAGTGGATTCATAATTAACTCCAGTTGACCCTTACCAAAGTTCTAATTCAAAGCAAACACCACACTAATCTTCCCTATCCCGGGATCATTGAATAGGTTATAGTGTGAGAAACAATTCAAAGCAATTCAATACAAGAAGGGTAGAGCAACTAGTGATTCAAATGCAATCAATAAATTTTTCTTTTCAATGCATCAAAATCCATGTTCATTTCATGAAAATCATCAAGCGAAATGCATGCTTATCTTATCAAAGTTTCATGAATGTAGAAAGGGAATCAAAGCATTATTTACTCACCTCTTTAACTTGATTTTTCCAAAGAGTCTTTAAGTTGTTGACAAATACCTTCAAAACCTTCATCTTCCTTGATCAAAGTAGTGTTTCAAGTTGGTTTTCTTGTATATATATAAAGTGGGGTTTTTTCCAAATACAAAACTAGGCCTTTGATAGGTTTTAAGGATTGTTTTTCCCCCTTTACCAATTTTGGACAAATTTTCTTTCTATATATGAGGGGTTTGGGATCCATAAGAAGCAAGATAATTGTCCCTTGACAAGTATAGATGTAAAGAAAGGAAGGAGAAGTAAGAGAGAGGGGATAGGGTGAGTGGAAGGGTCAGCTAACTGTTTGGGATTGAAGAAATCCCTTGGCTAGCCCCCTTATTTATAATCATTGGAAAATATCCGGATTTAGTTGTTTTTTATAAACTTTTGAGTTTTGCCAACTAGGATGCGACACATGAAGATAAGGTGGCAAATTGCTCGAGAAGTTCTCATACATTGAGTTGTCTTACGATTAGGTCATGGAACTTTGATCAATATTACTTAACGTCGTTTCACTTAGCATAGTTTTTCAATTAAGTGGTTACAATTTTAAGTCATACTAATCAATAGCCATATTCTTGTCCATAAGCTTTATTGGAGTAACAATCTTTGCATTTTGCTGCATCTCAAGCAGTTCCTCATTTATTGCAAAAATATTTACATATGTTAATAGCAAACTTGGATGGTTATTCAATCATTGCCAATAACCACTTTGTAACTTCAATTCAGTGTCAAAACATCGATCATTTTGTCAATAATCATAATTTTACAATTCTTGACATTTATTTGTATAGCCATCTTGCAATAATTCAAATACAATTACATTGTCATATTTCAATTCATTTTGAGTGGCAACTCTCAACTTTGAAGTTTAATACGATTCTATTTCTTGGTATTCATTCGAGTGATAAATCTTGTAACTTTACAATTTTTGCAATTCAATTCGATCACTTTGACACAATCTTATAACCTTTCAACTACTGCAAGTTCAAGTAACTCACACATCTTTATTAAGATGATGATTATTTTGCATAATCCGTTCACAAAATTTTGCGAGATGTTACATATGTTGATTAGGATTCTAAGTTTATCAAATTATATTGGATCATGTTGTAATAAATAAATTAGGGTTCTTGGGGAAAGATGTCAATATAAATTAGAGGTGTGCAAAAAAACCGGGACCGGTTGAAGCGGCCCAAAACCGGACCGAACGGGCCGGTCTTGGTCCAAGTTTTGTGGCCAAAATAACTAGTCCGATCCGGTCCGGTCCCGGGTTTTCTTTTAAAAACCCAAAAACCCGGTCAAAGACCCGTTGACCTTTTTCTTTTTTTTTAATATATAAATTGACACCCGATTTTCACTTTTCATAATACCCAAGAAGCAAGAATCAAAAGTATTTCCTTTATATAGTCACTTACACAATGGCCCATCTTATTTATAAGCCCCAATTATTTTACATTTTTACAAAACTTTCAATGTGGGACAATCATTTAAACTTAAAACTAAACATAAAGAACCAAGATAATTACGAATTTACCTCAAAGTCCACAAAATTTGCTTAACATGGTTACTTGCACAAAGGCCCATCTTATTTATAAGCTCCAATCATATTGCTTTTTTATAAAACTTTCAATATAGGACAATAAAAAATTTAAAGTATGCCACCAAATTTCTTTTTCAAGTTGGAATTTTTTAGCCAATAAACTTCTTTAAAAATCATCATTATTATATTATTTTTTAAGCAATAGTTAAGAACAATTGTTTTAATATATAATATTACTAGAATTTGTAAAATTGTAAAGATTTTGTTAAAGAAAGTTGTTCGGATTTATAATATGTTTATTGACTCTATTTAAGTTATATGCTATTATTATATAAAATATATATACACATAGAGAATTTGTGCTTATATATCTTCTCATTTATTTAAGTGGTTTTCTTATGGGTAAAAAGTGTGAAATGGATTTTCTAGCTTTTATTTTAAGTGGTAAGTGTTATTTATTTTTGACAATTACTTCATTTTTGTAATATTTAATCCTCATAAATATATAATAAAGTAGGAATTATCCATCTTTTGCCTTTTAAAAATATCAAAATTATATCGTAAAATTGTTAAAATTATAAAGCAGATATAATATTTATGATTTTTACATTTATTTTTCAATTTAGGATACATATTTCAAATATTTAAAAATTTTAGATTTGTTAAAATAAAAAAATGAGAAATATAAGTAAGTCTAGTACTTCTACCTTACGGAGGCATGTTAATACTTTTATTGCACATAAAACCTTCTATTTGTTTGTTATAAACTTTGTTTATATTTGTTTTTACATTAATAAGCCTGTAGAAATTTTTTTTCACAAGCCCGGAAAAGCCCGAAAAAATACTGAATTCATTACCCGAGCCTGAACTGGGACCGAAATAGTTTGGGCGTGCCATTTTTGAGACCGGGACCGGGACCAAACCGAAGATATTTGGTCCGGCCTTGGTCCTTCAAAAACCCGGGACTGTAACCCGTTTGTACAGCCCTAATATAAATTAGGATTTATCTCGTGATGTACCTAATAATAAATATAAGTGTATATAAAAGTGGTTATTTAAGTTGTTTGCCCTACGACCTTTCTAGTAAACTAGATTAGCATGTGCATTCCACATGTTTAGTGTTTTTTTTCCCGGCTTGAATCCGCGGGGACCTTGTAGTTGGTTTATTTTGTTATGAGTTTTTGTATAGTTAATGAAAAGTAGAAAAAATACAATTGCATACATGATGGTTGCTTATCGAATGGCAAAAGATCTCTAATATAATGAAAAACTTGACCATAAATTCTAAAGGTGTAAATGCCCCTATTCATTTTACATAACCCTTTATCATACTTAACACCTAATGAAGTAAAGGCAAAATGATTATTATATATTCGTACAAAGTTATGAAATTCTAAAAGATTCTGTCGATCTTGAAATATATATATCTCGCAACTCATTAAGCATTTCATTGAAGCATAACTTTACTTTTCCACCACCACAACAAAATTTTTTGGTTCTTTATAAAATAACTTAGCTCCAATCTCCAAATATTTTTACATATTCAGTAGTAATATTCATACCATTTGACATTGTCCATGAACGAGAATTGCGCATCTCAGTGATCTAAATTTAACTAACATAAAATGCAGCTAATACAATATTAGGAAGTAAACCCCAAACAAATGTACATTTTGAGTTCCACTGCCAAAATAAAACTAAAAAAAAAAACTCTGGATAAAACCTTGTATAGTACTGTGCCTATAAAAATTAACAACAAACTGGATTTAACCAATAAAAAAATGCAGCTAATGCAGTATTATTATGGAAGTAAATAGATCAATTATTGTTGTCACTTTGTTGTAGTAGTTTCTATTGACTTCTGGGAAAAAAATTTGTAGCACTATATTTAACTCTAATATGAGAAATTAGAATCTCATTTATACGGGTAGATGTAGGGAAATCATCAACTACATGAACATAAGTTACAAGAAATCCATGTATCAGTTCTAAGTATCATGGCTTTTGGATAAAAGGATCCCCATCAATTTGGACAAGAAAACCATGAGAAGTGCCCCCTTTCCTTCGGTGGAATCTTACAATTGCCAATTTGCCATTCTTTCTTTCAAACGGGTTGAGAAGCACTTCCCAATTTCTCCACATGTGCCATTTTTCTCTATCACATTGAAAGTTCAAGAATTTAAGGCTAGTAGCCGATTATGTTAGTCAAGATTTTTCATAGTTGGTTGAACACAATCTCTACCTAAACTTCTAATACCCTTTCTCATTTTTATTTGACTTCTAGAAACTACACTCTACCACATCATACCATTTACCATATAATTTTCAGCTGCATTTCACGTTGTCCTTAATGATATGATGGTGATTTATGACAAATACATAAAAGCTGACAAAAAGGAGAAGTGGGATAAATTTGACCAGAAAAGGCCATGTCTTAGATACACAAATAGATGGCTAGTAAGCACCCTTAAGTTACACCCCAAACGATAAGCACATTATGATATTGAAAATTTATGAGAACTACAACACAAGCAAACAATTATAATCCAATTTGGATAATCCAACTCAAGTAACCAAATGCCTAATTAACCAGCATAGCATATCAGATAGTACCTAGTAGCATTAAGATAGAGAAACGTTGAATTACTGTACTATACAATCTCATGTCACACTTCATATCATACAAGTAAAACACTACAAAAAATCTGGCCTACAACGGCGACGACACAAAAAGTCATTGCTACAGCTTCGGCTATCGTTGCCGCCATGGTAGCATGTAACTTTTAGCGGCGACAAATTTATGTCGCCTCTATAGGTCCAAGCTCTAGCGGCGACAACTTGATGTCGCCGCTATAGGTTAGACCTATGGCGGCGACATGTTGATGTCTATAGTGGCGACATATAAGTCGTCGCTATACTGTTGGCAGGAAGAATTTCCGCCTTTGCTGAGGCCTATATTGACGACAAGTTGTTACTATAGGTATCATGTTCGTCGCTAGAGGTGTAATAATTTATATAATATATATTATAAATGCAAAAGTTGAATAAAAAATCCATCTAGCTCAATTGGTAAAGGCATATGTGCAAAAGGGGGCGTCCTAGGTTCGACTCCTTGGAGGCGCAAAGAAATTCACTTAATTAAATAAAGTGGGACGGGTCGGGTTGACCTGGGTAATATGGGTAGGGTCAAAAATTTTTTGTGGCCCAAAACCATATGACCTATAGCGGCGACACATATAACCTATATGTCGCTGCTATAGGTGTCATCGCTACAATCTTGATAGTCGTCGCTAGAAAGCTATAGGTACGGGTTTACAGTAACAAAATTGTCGTCGCGAAAAATCGTCGCAATAGGCCTATTGTGGCGAATTTTCGGCCTATATGTCGTTGCTGCCCGAGATATTTGTTGTAGTGAGAAGTGGTAAACTTCCCCTACTTTCATAACATAACTGCATGTTCATTTGCGGATATAAAAGCTAAATGCTTCTTCAAGCTTTCCATTTCTTCCATTTGCTGCAATAATGAACTCCAAGAAAATGTATCCTCAACCATTGCCATAACAAATGCATTGTGCATGTGTAGGGAAGCCACATTTTCCACACACATCAATCAAGCAATTAGTCCTCAAATAATTCTGAGAATATATGAAATAACATCAACCACACAACTAACATAAACTCCCACCATTTTGCTTAATGGTCCTGAAGTAAATCAACTAAAGGCTTGTTTCTGATTTAGCTAAAAGAGTCACTCTAAATTTCTAGATTTAATTAAATAATAGTATATAAAAAAGGAAAGAATATTTTGACAAAAGTAATTCGGTAAAAGGCTTTCAAACAAAGACTTCCTAAAACAATAATCTTTATTTAATCCCTTTCCTCCAATACTCTGGAAAACTCAGACGTTGTTACAATATCTGGACACTTGAGCTCACCGCCTGTGAAGATAACGTAAAGCACAGAAATGGAGAAGCGGTGATACAACCTAGTATAGTAGAACAAAAGCAAATACAAAGACTTAATTTTCTATTTTGGATATATACCCTTACCTGAAAATAGTGCCACCGAGTGGGATAGTGGGGCCTGACCTCAACCCATGTTGGAATAACTACCCTCAATCACCATTATCTCTAGAAGTGGACTCATGGAAACTAACCACTAAGCATGTAAAAAGGGTGAGCAATATTGTATATATACGGATGAATTTGTGCTCATGAGGTTTTATATATACAGTTTTGTTATTATTATTCTGGAAGAAAAAGAATACATTAACTTTCTCTCACACCGGAGTGCGATCGAGGAGATTCCCGCCCATTCTTTTCAAGTCTTGAAGCTGCGGAAGCAAGAGGAGTCACCAATTCACTTTATCCAGTTTGGTTTTGAGATCAATTGGCGCCGTCTGTGGGAAAACGAATGAAGCCACGTCTCAAACAAGAGGCCGTAGCCGTGGTCAGGCCGTTCGTACCTCTTTGAGGGACTCGGCTACTCCTGCCTCCATCAAGCCGAAATAGTTTGCTAATTGTAGGCTCAAGTTCAAAATTTGGTTAATTTGTTTCAGGCGAATCAGAATGCTCCTTGACTACTGCCACCAGCTAAGCTTTCCATCTGCTGTAGTGAACCTGAACCATCCCGTACCCATAAACAGTCCGCTTTAGCAGTGGACTCCGCATCTGAAACTATTTAAACAATCATGTTGACTCCCAATGACCTCGAGGACCGCATCAACGCTCTAGTGAACCGGAAGGTCAATGATGCGATGGGTCAAAAAAATGGAAAATGGCCAGTAGTGACGGAGACTAACCCGTTTGATGAAGAGATCATGTAGTCACCCTTTTTGGCTCATTTCAAGATGCCCTTAACCGAGAAGTATGATGGAACGACGGATCCCATTGACCATGTACACTCTTTTCAGGATTTGATACAGTTGCATGGGTTTTCAGATGTGAGCTTTCCCTACTATATTAAGGAAGAAGGCCCATGATTGGTATGAGACATTTTTTTCCCGTTCAATCATTTCATTTAGTGACTTCACAACGAAGTTTGCCTCCTTTTTTACGAGTAGCACCCGGCAGAAGAAAATGGCTATTGGTTTGATAAAGGTCATCAAGGGAAAGGGTGAATCATTGCGAGATTACATCACCCGGTTCAATCGTCCAGCCCTCATGGTGAAGGGCCTGCAGAACTATGCCTTCCAAATATCTTTGCCAAAAGCGCACCTGAGAGCATGACAGACTTATTCATTAGATGTGAAAAGTACATTGACTATGAAAAAATAATGGGGTTTACTAAATCCCTTCATGATAACATTCTGGAGGAAACGAACAAGCATCAGACTGATTTCAATGATCACAAGCATAAATATCACAAGAAAAATGATGATTTGAAGGCATAGTTCCAATAGGATGTTTGTGCTAGTATTCGAGTTATTTCAGGATCTTAGCCGTGCAAAGTCTCTTTATTTGTTGATGAAATGAAAATGGCCGGGGCAGTGAATGATGAGAATGCTACCTAGCAAGCTTTATGATTCGTTCACTGATCAGATGAGTCTCCCAGAGTTGTTCACTTTTTAAGTTAATATTTCCTTCATTCCGCGAACATTTCATTTTGATGGTTCGTTCATTACGTGAACGTATCCCATCCTTGATAGATCACTCATTCAAAGCGCTTCAAGGAGTTGGTGTTTAAAATCCAATAGCTCTTTCAGGTTGATGGTTCATTCACTCTGTGAACGATTAGTTTGATTGTTTGTTTGTTACGTGAACACGTCTTGCCCTTGATGGATCGCTCAAAGCGCGTCAAGGAGTTGGTGTTTAAAAACCAATAGTTTTTTCAAATTAATGGTTCGTTCACTCTATGAACGCATCAAGATAACGGTTCGTTCGTTGTGTGAACGTATCAGTGAGTGATGATTCGCCCATTACATGAACGCATCTTGGCCTTGATTGATCGTTCGCTCAAAGCTCATTAAGGAGTTGATGTTTAAAAACCAACAATTGTTTCAAGTTGATGGTTCGTTCACTACGTGAATGCATCAATGATTGATGGTTTGCTCATTACGTGAATACGTCTTGTCCTTGATAGATCACTTGTTCAAAACGCGTCAATGAGTTGGTGTTTAAGAGCCAATGGTTGTTTCAAGTTGATGGTTCATTCACTCTGTGAACGCATCAAGATGTTGTTTCAAGTTGATGGTTCGTTCACTCCATAAACGTATCAAGATGATGGTTCGTTCATTGTGTAAACGCATAAGTGATTGATGGTTCATTCATTACGTGAACGCTTCTTGTCCTTGATGGATCGTTCTTTCAAAGCATGTCAAAGAGTTGGTGTTTAAGAGCTGTTTCAAGTTGATGGTTCGCTTACTCCTTGAACGCATCAAGATGTTGTTTCAAGTTGATGGTTTATTCACTCCATGAATGCATCAAGATGATGGTTCGTTCATTATGTCATTCAAGCTCATCAAGGAGTTGGATTGTTTGAAAGTTAATGGGATGTTTGTTACGTGAACACATCTCAAGTAAGAACTTACTTGAGATGACGTTCTGTTTGTTCGCAAGGCACCGTTCATCCATAAAGGCATCGTTCACCTGAAGATGCCGCTTTCACTTTATCGCGAAAGGGCTACATGGGGTAAGGTTGCGTTCACCCACATGTTCAACTTCATCCACAGGGTCGCGTTCACTTATCGTGTTAGATGGCCCACTTAGGACCTCTTCTATTCGCTCGTTGGCATGAATGGGGCCTTGAAAGTCCAAGCAGTCGATTCGATCATTCACAAGGGGTCGTTGGCTAGATCATTCAACATGGGTTCGTTTGTTTCGAGTCTGTGTTCGAACCTGTTACTCACTCCACTCATAACACTTTCGGTGAGGGACATGATGCCACAGAGTGAGATAGTGGGCCACGTCCTCAACTCATGTTGGAATAACTACCCCCATTATCTCTGGAAGTGGACTCATAGAAACTACCCAATAAGCATGTAACAAGGGTAAGCAATATTTTATATGTACGCCCCATTATCTCTGGAAGTGGACTCATAGAAACTACCCACTAAGCATGTAACAAGGGTAAGCAATATTGTATATATACGGTGAATTTGTGCTTATAGGGTTTATATATATAGTTTTGTTATTATTATTCCAGAAGAAAAAGAATACATTAGCTTTCTCTAACACCGGAGTGCGATTGGAGAGATTCCCGTATATTCTTTTCAAGTCTTGAAGCTGCAGAAGCAAAAGGAGTCACCAATTCACTTTATCCGTTTCGGTTTTGGGATCAAGAAAGGCATAAAAAATTGAAAAGAATTCTAAGAAAAGTAATTTAGTAAAATCATGTTGAAGTAAAATTGTAAAAATATAAAACAATAATATTTACTTAATAAGTCAAACCACTTCCAAAAAAAAAAAAAAAAAACGCTCAAGCATACCAAAAAACCCTGTAGCGGTCACGATTGCTGGACTCTTGAGTTCACCGGTAGTTACAATTTACTGCTGTGAACCCGCTAGAAAGAATTGATCTGCAATCAAAGTTACACAATAGATAATTAAAGGCTAGGGAGCTAGCGAGAGGCAAACGAACGCATGTCATGAGAACTAATTTTCAAATTACACGAACGCAGGCAAACTATAGATTTTGATATGTTGAGATGCCCTCTGCATGCATGCTTAATCATATTCCATAAATGTAGCAAATACGCAAAGTAATTGAGAATTACCTAATAAATTAGAGCACATGAACGAGAAATGAGCTCAATGCCGTTACTATCCAAAAACAATTCAGCCTTAATCTTCTCAGATCTGACAATGCTAACCCCATCAAGCATGTCCACACCTGATACAAATTCAATTTTTGACAAGAAAAAAATTATTTCAATTATATCCCATATTCAAAGGTAAAAGAACACAAACAAGTGTATAAACATCAACCCAATGTTATACCATATCAACAAAATAAACCACAACTTCAGTCATTCATTTTCAGTAGATAACTTCATGTTGAAACATGAAAAATAAAAAGTAGTAAACATTAATCAGTGGTAAGTAATCCATTATACACGATATAAAGTGTGGCAAGATTGCTAGTATCTGAATTATTTGCATACACAAGGGCGAGTATTAAGTTATTGTAATTTAAAAACTACTTACACATAATTTCTAAAGTTATAATTATCATTAATACAACAAGTATTCACAACTGAAAGATGAAGAGATGCTCAAATTGAACCCTCAGACTTGAACACCCGAAACGTACACTCAGAAAAATGCACGCCGCAAATGAACACTCGAATCTTTGAATTTCATATTCAATATTCCATTTCATTACCCAAAATTATAGTGTATAACACTCACTACGGACGAAATGGAATTGAACGCCGAGACGTTGGAATAAGCGTCGGTTGGTAGACGGAGGCCGGAATCTTGAAAGACACCGGATTCGCGTATGAGCGCTGTGGGAGAGGTTTTTGAAGAACTGAGCAGAAACGATTGCCGTTGGTTTTTGCAGATCCCTTTTTTGATTTGTAAAGACTGAAGACAGATGGGAATGAAGATGAATGGTATGACGTGTAATTTTGTTTTAATGTGAGGGCATTTTAGACATTTGTCTGCTTCGGTGACATTTCGGGCAAACGAATTGTTGTACATCTATCATTTTTTGAGTGATGATAAGTATACTATGAGATATTGCCTAAGGAGATATCCGAAGTGATATCTCGCAAGAAATTGGCCACTTCATCCACCTCCATCCCCTAAAAAAGGGTAAAACGTAGGGATTCAGATTCGGATAGATCACTCCTCCCAAAGGAACGAAAACCCTGACTCGTGTCCACTGAAAAAATCGTGGTGTATTTGCCGGCTACAAACAGCTAGTGGAGGACGTTGCTGGAGGAAGACGGTGTGGAAAACCCTCTCCGGTGAAGATGTTCAGACATACAGATTCAGCCCCAACCGAAGAAGAAACCATCCTCTCCTGTTGAATTTTATTTTTCCAGCGACATTGCTGGCAACCCAAATATGGCATAGAATGTAGCCGGTAGGGGACCTTATTGGAGGAGGTTGTTGCCAACAACCCACATCCTGTCAAATAACAGACTACGAACAGTGAAGGGCAGCCCAAATCCAATGGCCAGCGACCATATAATCAAGTAAGTATCTTGCATCTTTTTTCTTTTCTTCTTTGAGGCTGCAAAATCCATGTTATGCTTAAATTTATACTAAAAAATAAAGAGTAGTAAGAACAACTCTAACTATTCATCAAATATTTGGAGGAGCAGTACTCACCTCTCCTATATTTGGAGGAGGGTAATTATTTGTAATAATGTCATTGGTAATTTACAAAATTGTCACTACATTAATTATGACAATGTCATTTATGAATTAATTTTGATTTTTTACACTTAAATTGTTCTAATTTTGAGTTCCAAATTTTTTATTTTTTATTAATACTATGAATTTATTTTTTGTAATTCAAATATTATTTTTTTTAAATTTTTTTAAATATAATTATTGTAATTTAGGGATTCGAAGAAGTGAAATTTTATTTCAGATGGAAACGATATAAGCATGGCAAACAAACAAGTTAAGTTTGTAAACAACCTTGATAAACCGAATAATGTAACTACTACGAGGCAAGCATGCAAGCCATAAACTCATATTCCTCTTTTTAAGAATTGTCTATCCCATAATTTTACTACAACACTTATTTTTAGCATTTGAGGAAAATGAACTTTAATTTTGGAGGTTCCTCTTCAACATACCCTAATGAAGAAAATAAAGGTGAACCACAGATTTACAAATCGGTGATTGAAATAATTGATGCAGAAACAGAGGCGATTGTTTGTATGCAAAACAATAACAATCTTCTCCTGGCGCATTATGTTAACCAACAGTGTAATTTCATACCAAATCATGGAGGCTCAATCCCACGGCAAGAAGCTGCAGATCATAACTTATTCAATGACTATTCTGCTGAATTGCCGACTTTTAGCGATGAGATATTTCGACATCAATTTCGCATGTCCTGAAGTCTATTCATGCAAATAGTTCAAGCCGTGCAAGTTCATGACAATTACTTTGCACAAAAGAAACATGCGACAGGTAAGTTGGGTTTGTCTCCCTCGTAAAAAATAACTGCTGTATTTCGAGTACTAGCTTATAGCATGAATACGTCAAAATTGAAAAATCTACTGCAATTAAGAGTATGAAGCAATTTTATCTATCTGTTATAGAGATCTTTGGTCTTAAGTACCTTAGATCACCAAACTCTAACGATATTGCTAGATTACTCTATATTGGTGAACAGAAAGATTTTTCCGAAATGTTGGGCAGCTTAGATTGTATGCACTAGATATGGAAAAATTGTACAACTACTTGGGCAGGACAGTACGCAGGTCTCAGCAGAAGGTCGATTATTATCTTAGAGGTGGTTGCTGACTATGATCTACGGATATGGCATGCTCACTTTGGGTTACCCGGATCAAATAATGACATTGATGTTTTAGAAATGTCTCATCTTTTTCCGATCTTGCTCAAGGCAAAACGCCTCCGGATCATTATGTCATTCAAGGAAAAGAATATGACATAGGTTATTACTTATCTGATAGTCTATACCCAAAGTGATCGACTATTGTGCAAATAATTCATGATTCTCGTGGTCCAAAAAAGAAACTATTTGCCACTAAACAAAAAAGTTGTAGGAAAGATGTAGAACATGCCTTTGGATTTTTGCAGTCAATGTTTGCAATTGTAGCAGGACCGGTACGCTATTGGGACGAACACGTATTAAAACATATAACGACAACTTGCATTATCTTGCATAACATGATTATCGAGGATGAGCGTGACCTTTATGCCCCAATCCAGGAGTGAAGGGAAGCTCCAGCACCTGAGGTTGAGCTGGCGCGCGACTAAGAAGTTTGGTTTGAAAGATTTCTGGAGCGTCATCAGCAAATTAGAGATACCACAGCGCACTATGCACTCTGTGATGCCTTAGTTGAACGTTTGTGGGAGCAATATAATAATTGTGAAAATTAAGTTTGTGTGTATTAATGAGTTGGCTTGAGTATTTGTTTTTATCAATGTATCGTTGTTAATGTTAATCGATTCTCACATTTTTTTAACAAAATGAGATATTTAATAAGCTAGATTTTTTTATTCCCAATGATATTATTTATTTGACTCATTTCGAAATATAAATTATTTAACCTTAACTAATTGTAATTAATATACAAACTAAAAAATAAAAAGAAAATGGGTTTCCCTAAATATACGAGAAACCATTGCAGTGTAACAATGGCTTCCCCTATATTTGGGAAAGGGGTTTTCCCTAAATATTAACAACTATTTTTTGAACAACTTTTCTGGCAAAAGATTCTCTTTAGGAGTCTTGCTTTCACTGGATTATACTACATTTTTCGGTTACTGTTTCAACTAAAATACCAGCTATAGCATGCTTGGCAAATTATGTAACAAAACTCTTGATAGAACTTGAATGCTATTGGAAAGATGCAGGTTAAGGTACAGATTTTTTTCTTATAAAGATCTATTTGATGAAATTTCTTTCTCTTGTTAATCACTTTAACAATGGATTATTGTTTAAGTATATTTGTTTAGTCTGTAAATATGATATCCTCTTCTTTATTTATTAAATGATTTTAGTATTATGAGAAATTCCAGTTTAGCAGGACTATATATCTTTGTAATAAGTTGAGTTGTTCAGCCAATTCCAGATCATTCAGTTATGCAATTTCGACAATAACATATCAAGTCAATGGTCTTCCAAATTTGTGTACTTGATATTTTAATAAGCACAGATAAGTAAACTTTGAAAAGACATTATTATTGGAAAGTAAGGACTAGATATTTTCCTTAGTTATGAATACCATTAGGTTTTTGCTTCTATTATTCTAATCTTTATCTTGTTGGTTTATTTGTCTACTTCAATTTATTCAAGGTGTATGAATAAATTGAAAGTTAACTCATCCCATCTATTGATTGGTTTATTGCATGAATGTCTTCATCTTTAAATGGCTTGTTCTTTTGAGTTTCGATTTGTGCAAGGTGCTAGTGTACAATGTGGAACTAACTTTTCATCTATGTTAGAATCTACTGGATATTATCTCATAAAAAAGAGAACTTCAGGGGCATATCTATAATGTATTTCTTTTTTGAGAAGCAAATTTAACTTGTAATTCATTAGCTCAACTTGGACATGGCTGCTTAAACGTGTATTGACATTCTAGCATGTGGAATGGGTTGTTATTCGGCTCAAAGTGTACGATGACATGTGGCTAACTGATTGCTTATAGTTCGCATTACCAAACACGAAATAGACCAACTCAATTGATGCTGTAGATAAATTAAATAAGAATTACTTGTCTACCCATTCATTCTTGTGTCTGCAAAAAAGGAATCTGGTCTGTATGTTCTCTTCTCCAGAAACCCAGCCACCTTCATTCGTGATTCCGTCCCTCTATCCACTGGCACTCGTCGACCATCTCGGCGTTCAATTGGTGGTGTTGCTCAGGCTTTCAATTCGAGCTCATCCTTTGCATTCATTATGCGTGTTGCTATGCCTCCTATTCCCTAAACTTTGTTTCAATGTGAGTGTTTTCTAGGTAACGAAATTGGTTGTTGATTGTATTATTCAAAGATCCATAAACTCCCTACAAATTGGTAATGGAATTACATGTTCCAGCTTGTCTCCTTCCACCATAAACAACAAGAGTTACAGTGTTTCCAGCCAATTTCGTTGCCCCCAATTTCCTGGTTTCTTAGTTTTATTTATCACTGTTTTGAAGCTGTGATTAGTTTTCAAGTTTCTTGTCTGTGATAGATTTGTCTTTGCAGAATTCTAATTTTTGTGTTAGATTATTTCACTTTATGCAGATAGACAACTGTATTAAAGGTGAATGGTGTAAGAGCATAATTGGCTTTGATTGAATGTACTAGTTTGCTGCCTTTCATTAGGCAGAGATGGTTAATTGATGCCTTTAAAGATGGTTAGAGAAATTCAATAAGAGCATTTAAAAATGGTTAATTGATGCTATTCTTCTTTTGATATTAGCAGACATTCAGTAGGCAGAGAAATGTACTTGCCTCTTTTTAATATTCTTGGTGATGGTGCTGATGAGGTTGGCTGCTTTGATGTTTAATTGCAATTCAACTTGTTAACTGATTCCTGATGGATAAGTTAAAGAAGAGTTTGTGTTGTTTAATTTATGGTTTTGCTTCTAAAAATGCATCAATTCTTGAATTCCTCTATGGAGTCGCACTTTTTCCTTGTGAATATTGACTAGAAATGGCATGTTTCTTTTTTGGAATTTTTGAAGTTGGGCTAAATTTTGATATCATAGTTTTGAAAATGTAGATTTCCTCAAAGCCAACAGCCTTTAGGAAATTAACCATGCAGTTTTGAAAACTGAGATGAAAAGGCTATCTCTTACCAATGACACTGACAGAGCATCAAAAGATAGGCTAAATCGCGTTGAGGCAGAGTTATTGCTTTTGAAGTAGAGACAAGCTGAGCTGAATGAGCAATGGAGGCATGAATAGACTCTCATGCCACGGATACAATCTATGAAGAAAGAGGTATGCATTTTGTCTTGGTATTTCTATAATTTTTTTCAATAACCTATTCTTATTTTATTTCCTCATTTTATATTTTTGAGGATGATATGGTTACCAGTTCATACAAGTGTGTTTTTTTTTTTTTATTAATTAAGAAAGCTGCTTTATCTGCTCTAAAGAGTATAAGCAATAATAATGGCCCGGTCAAAATTTGATTCTACCCTTTAAAGTTTCACGTGGAAGAGTAAAACATTGAGGGATGAGGGGGATTATATCTATAGTAACTAAGAAAACTTCCACTAGTTATACTTTAGCACCTAAGAAAACTCTCCTTTAACAGGGACAAAACTTGATCAAACTCTGTTAAAGAGCTTTATCACTTGTGTGTCAAGCACCTAACAAAAGAAGCTCCAAAGTTTGTGGGTCTTCTTTTGTTAGATGCTTAACACATAAGTGATCAAACTCTATAGAGGGAGCTTAATCAAGTTCTATAGAAGGACTGCAGATTGCCGAGATCGTTAATAAATGGACAGGAATTCCTGTTTCAAAACTACAACAATTAGATAGGGAGAAGCTATTGCATCATAGGGGAAGATTTCATTGAAGATGATGATTCCTCATGGAAGAGACAGCACCGAGACCAGGAGTCGAAAAATTACATGACATGCTCTAATCTTCTTGTATTTTTTGATAAATTTTTTGAATCAAACATTAATAAAGTATTCTTTTAAGTATTTCGTTCCCACTTCTAGTAAAATATGATGTATATTGGCAAACATTTGTAACATCTATTTGATCAAAGTTGTCTTATTTTTGTGCTTTTGTTGGATCAAAGAAGCTTGTCTTTTGAACAATTTATCTATAGCATAAATTGATTTGGTCTATTTCGTGTTTGGTAATGCGAACTATAAACAATTGTTAGCCACATGTCATCGTACACTTTGAGCCAAATAACAACCCATTCCACATGCTAGAATGTCAATACACGTTTAACTAGCCATGTCCAAGTTAAGCTAATGAATTACAAGTTAAATTTGCTTCTCAAAAATGAAATACATTATAGATACGCCCCTGAAGTTCTCTTTTTTATGAGATAATATCCAGTAGATTCTATCATAGATGAAAAGTTGGTTCCACATTGTACACTAGCACCTTGCACAAATCGAAACTCAAAAGAATAAGCCGTTTGAAGATGAAGACATTCCTGCAATAAACCAATCAATAGATGGGATGAGTTAACTTTCAATTTATTCATACACCTTGAATAAATTGAAATAGACAAATAAACCAACAAGATCAAGATTAGAATAATAGAAGCAAAAACCTACTGGTATTCATTGCTAAGGAGTTGAAAATATCTAGTCCTTACTTTCCAACAATAATGCCTTTTCAAAGCTTACTTATCTGTGTTTATTAAAATATCAAGTACACAAATTTGGAAGACCATTGACTGGATATGCTATTGTCAAAATTGCATAACTGAATGATATGGAATTGGCTGAACTCAACTTATTACAAAGATATATAGTCATGCTAAACTAGAATTTCTTAGAATTCTAAAATCATTTAATATCTAAAGAAGAGGATATCATATTTACAGACTATACAACTCAACTTAAACAATAATCCATTGTTAAAGTGATTAGCAGGAGAGAGAAATTTCATCAAATAGATCTTTATAAGAAAAAAAAAAATCTGTACCTTAACCTACATCTTTCACATAGCATTCAAGTTCTATCAAAAGTTTTGTTACATAATTCGCCAAGCATGCTATAAATGGTATTTAAGTTGAAACAGTAACAGAAAAATGCAGTATAATCCAGTGAAAGCAAGAAAGAAAACACACTCCTAAAGAGAATATTATGCCAGAAAAGTTGTTCAAAAAATAGTTGTTAATCCTCTTTTTTTTTTTTTTTTTTTTTGGCACAAAACATTGAGCTTCTCTTATGTATCTCTAATCTTGCAGTGGATTTAGCCTGCAAAAATAAGAATAAAAAATTTAAGAATCAAAAAATTATTTTTGAGGAAGCATCTATTCTCTCTTAGACCATCTCATTGTTACACTCAATGGTTTCCGTATATTTAGGGGAACCCATTTTCTTTTTATGTTTCACTTATTTTAATTGAATAAGAAAATGAAATAACATATTTATTTAGTTAAAATCATACTTGATTTGTATATTAATTACAATTAGTTAAGATTAAATAATTTATATCTCGAAATGAGTCAAATAAATAATATCATTGGGAATAAAAAAAAAATCTAACTTATTAAATAGCTCATTTTGTAAAAAAAAAAATGCGGGAATCGATTACCATTAACAACGATACATTTATAAAGACAAATACTTAGGCCAACTTGTTAATATACACAAACTTAATTTTCAGAATTACTATATTGCTCCCATAGATGTTCAACTAAGGCATCATAGAGTGCGTAGTGCATTGTGGTATCCCTAATTTGCTGATGACGCTCAAGAAACCTTTATAACCAAACTTCTTCGTCACGCGCCAGCTTGACCTCCAGTACTGGAGCTTCCCTCAACTCCTGGATTGGGGCTTGAAGGTCACGCTCATCCTCGAAAATCATGTTATGCAAGATAATGCAAGTTGTCATTATATTTTTTAATACATGTTTGTCCCAATAGCGTACTGATCCTGCTACAATTGCAAACCTTGATTGCAAAACTTCAAATGCACATTCTACTTCTTTCCTACAACTTTGTTCTTTAACTTATCCATTAGTTAACAATACAAGCTGAATTGCAATTAAACATCAAAGCAGCCAACTTCATCAGCACCAATCACCAAGAATATTAAAAAGAGACAAGTCCATTTCTCTGCCTACTGAATGTCTGCTGCTATCGAAATAAAAATGGCATCAATTAACCATCTTTAAGTACTCTTAGTGAATTTCTCTAACCATCTTTAATGGCGTTAATTAACCATCTCTGCCTAATGAAAGGCAGCAAACTAGTACATTCAATCAAAGCCAATTATGCTCTTACTCCATTCATTTTTAATATAGTTGTCTATCTGCATAAACACTAATCACAGCTTCAAAACAATGAAAAATAAAACTAAGAAACCAGGAAATTGGGGGCAACGAAATGGGCTGGAAACACTGTAACTGTTGTTGGCTATGGTGGAACAAGACAATCTGGAACATATAATTCCATTACCACTTTGTGGGAGAGTTTAGGGGTCTTTGAATTATATAATCAACAACCAATTTTGTTACCTTGAAAACACTCACATTGAGACAAAGTTTAGGGAATAGGAGGCATGAGCAACAAGCAAAATGAAGGCGGTGAATGAGCTCGAATTGAACGTCAGAGCAACACCACCAATTGAACGCCGAGACGGTTGACGAGCGCCAGTGGTTGGAGGGACGGAATCACGAACGAAGGTGGTTGGGTTTCTGGAGAAGAGAACATACAGACTAGATGCCCTTTTTGCAAACACAAGAATGAATAGGTAGGCGTGTAAATCTCATTTAATTTGAGGGTATTTTGGGCATTTTGGCCCCTCGGGTAATATCTCACGCACGCTACATTCTGTTCATGTATCATTTTTCTCATTTTTCTATCACCACCCTTTAACAACAGTTGGCGACTCAAACTGTTTGCCATTTCCAGGTCCAGTGCGTGGAAACCAAACATGCCCTCGTATTTTCCCAATGAATCAGCGGCCCAAACTCAGATCGCCACCACCACCTTCCTCAGCCGCTTCATCCCCGTCTCCCCCAAACTCACCAAATCTAAACAGGGAAAGAGCTAAAGCCGCCATTCTCAAAATGCCCCGGAAATACTTCATTAAACCCACTCTTATCCTTGCATCCCTAGTCACCATCTTTGCCCTTTACACATTCCTCTTCTACACACCTCCCAATTACAACAATTCTAATTTACTTAGTTTAGTTAATAAATTGGACACCAATTCCGATAATCGCAGCCTTAACAAGGTCAAAATTTATATGTATGATTTGCCTAGGAGATTTACATATGGGGTCATAGAGAGCTATGCAGCGGCGCGGGGAGGACAGCTGGTCGGTAACGATGCTCTGTTGAAGTACCCGGGGAACCAGCACTCCGCTGAGTGGTACTTGTTTTCTGATTTGAATAGGCCCAGTGAGCACCTTACCGATTCCCCCGTGACTCGGGTCTTAGACCCGAAAGATGCAGACCTTTTTTACGTGCCTTTTTTCTCCTCACTGAGCCTCGTGGTCAACCCGATCCGACCCGCCAATGCAAATGGCCCCGCTGAAAGACCTGCATACAATGATGAGCAGATGCAGGCATGATTCCCATTCCCTTTTCTAAAATACAAGATTTTAGGCTCATGAATTTAAAATTTGGTGCTTTTTTCTTTTTGATCTTCAACTTGGATAATGTAGTAAAATATTACGTGCACTTTGTACTTCGATAATCGTACCTAGCCTCTGTTTGCTAGACATTTTCACAAGAAGCCAGGCACGGCAAGTGAAGTATGAAATGCACTGTAGTATATGGTAAATTGTGCTTCAAAATTCACATTCTTCTTGCTTAATATGCTGCAAGGTGATGCGGTCTTATATTACCTGCAATGATCGATGCAGGAGGCTTTGATAGAGTGGTTGGAAGAGCAGCTCTACTGGAAAAGGAATAATGGCTGGGATCATGTATTCATATGTCAGGATCCCAATGCATTATACAAGGTTATAGATAAAGTAAAGAATGGGGTACTCTTGGTTTCTGATTTTGGGCGATTGGGTAGAAATCAGGCGTCACTAGTTAAGGATGTGATATTGCCGTATTCGCATCGCATTAATACATACAATGGGGATATAGGGGTCGAGAATCGCAAGTCGCTGCTATTCTTTATGGGGAATCGACATAGAAAAGAGGTAATAAGGTAGATGTTACTATTTTATGTTCATCCTTTTTTACTTTTATTTCTTCCTTGCCCATTTGATGTGTTAGCAACTGTGATGTATTCCTGTGACTTGTGAAATTTCATGTTTGGCTATTGTTATCTTGTCTTCAGTTTACTGATTAGTAGGCACAGAGACCATCACTATATAACTTCTAGGAAGATTGACCAAACTTAAACATCAGATCAGGTGAATCAAAAATTTTTGTTGGCTCAAATTATGGGGAAATCCTACGTGGATCTGGAATTACAGAAGGTGAATTGATATTCCAATTCTCTTATTATAGAGTACACAACCATAAAATTCTTGACCTTTTGATAATAATAGTAGTGTTAATATCTTTAGGCCAGGGTTGTTAATAGCGTCTCTCATAATCAGCAGGCAGCTTGTTTGTCAGGTACAAAGCAAAATTCTGAACTTCTTTTCACCTTCATGCAATGATCTTAATCTACTGTCATGAAATGACTTGCAATCTGGAGAGTTACATAATCAAGCATCTTGATATTTGAGTCTAATCAGATTCCTAACTCAAGTTTTCTGCTTTATCTACTACTGCAGTTGTATGTCTCATTTTTTCTTTGAATTATTTAATGTATTTGGGCTTTGGCTCTTTACTCAGACAAAAGATTCCAAAATCTGTTTTAAGACAGCTTATCTATGAATTCATTTTTATCCAGGGATTGTCATTGGGAATTACAATAGCTCATTAATTATCTCTCCTGTTCTCAAAAATAAATAAAAAATAGTACAGAAAAGGGAAAATAGATAGGATGATAGTTGAAGCTGCTAATGAGTGACCACAAATTTTAAAACTTGTATATGAACAAGGTGGAAAGTGGTTGCATGCACTAAAGATCTGTGAAACAAGCATGTGTAAAGGAACATCTCGAATATTTCGCATTCCTTTGACACCAATCTCAAGCTCAAATTATTCCTTGATTGACTTTATCTAAGAGGTAGTTTATATATAGATCTTATTTTTCAAGTATAATGGGTTTATGGCTACTTTTGCAATTAATTATCATTAATTCACGGAAACTATGTAAGATGCTTCCATACAATAGAATCAACTGGTCAAGTTATCCTTCCCAGCTTTAAACGTACTAGTTTCAACCTATTAAAGAATCTAATGAACCTATTAAAGAATCTAATGAGTGCTCCCGTAGATTGGGATCACGTGACGCGTTAGTGTCCAAACCTTTGCAATTTCTCTCTCTCTCTCTCTCTGTGGTGTTTTCTAACTTATACTTTTTAGAATACCACTAATAAGCACGTGCTTTGCACACCTAATGTAAATGATAAATAATAGAGTGTAAAATTTTACATTTTTTTAGACTCAAAATTGTTCTCTAACTTTAGCATTGACTTTGAGTTTTCTATGAATGAGATGTGAAACTAATTGAAATTTTTTAAAGTAAATAAAATGTGTGCCACTAAGAGCTCAATTTATAGTCTTTGAGTTGGACTTTTAGCAATTGTAACCTTTCAAGGTGTCAACGGAGTAGCCTTGAAACCCATGCAATTTTTGCAATTGCTAGATTTGCATTTTGGCTCTTTGCTGTTCCACATTGTCCCTCTCTTTTCTGACACTAATATGCTCTAATCAATTTCATTTTTATTACAGGTTCCCCCCCCTTCCTTTTGCCATGATTTTTGCAGTGCTTTTGTTAATGCCAACTGTTGCCATTATTTTCACTTTATGGTATTTTTTCGGCTTTAGTGGTGTTTTGGTGCTCCAAAAATATAGGAACTAACTTGTTCATCTCGCACTTTCATTGTTAACTCCCTTTTCTTCATCCATGTATGATTGCATAGAATAAATAATAATTAAAATAAAAGTTACTATTTTCATAAAATAGGATTGATTTGAATTAGAATATTAAATAAATATGACTTAATTGAATTTTAAAGTATGGATAATACTTATTTACTTTTAATTTGAAAAGAATAAGTAAATTTGATTAAATGAATTGTGATGGACTAAATCGAAAAGTTATAAATGCATTTTGAACTCAATTGGATGAAGTATGAAAATTTGGGTTTGTAGTTGGTAAATGTAAAAACTAAAGATTAAGCCCGCGTTTGGAAACTAATTGTACTTTTAGATAAAAATTTGTCAAACTAATCACGGCCACATATTTGTTAGGACCCACATATACTACATAGATCTCCACTATTCAACCACACTCATTCTCTTATTTCTCATTAAAATGAGTTTGCATACAGGCACTAAAATTTCTACCAGATAATTTTTGAGACCTATATTCAGCTGTAGGATCATAATTAGTTCTTGAAAATTAGCTCTTATTGAACTTCTAGTTGAGATCTTTGATTTGATATCTATATTATACACCTTCAGACAACTACGATGACAAAAAATTAAGATATTTTCTCCCTTATCGCACTAGTTGGAAAATGAAAAGTATTGTTTTTATTTAATAAATGAGGGAAACATAAGGAATTAATAAAATATGTAAGGGCAAAATAGGAAATCAAAAGTGTTTTTAACATCCACGCTTTTTATATATAGTGATAATCTGATTTCCAGCCTTTCCTGCCTACTGGAATCATTTTCCAAAATCAATATAGAATTGGCAATTTTTTCAGGTGGTCTTCATACTTAAGGTTTATTTATTGTGAAAGTATTTTCTTTTCCTTCCCCAGATTTATCAGTAAAATGATGATTAGGATTTCGAGGAATTTTGAATTGTTTTTGGTCCGTATGCTTTTTTTTTTTTGGTTGACTGTGTGGGGCCGTAGCGTTGCTTAAGTGAACACCTAGAGATTTATTTTATTTGGAATGCAGGGTGGGAAGATCCGTGACTTGCTTTTCCAAATTCTTGAGAAGGAGAAGGACGTTATTATAAAACATGGAGCACAGTCCAGGGAGAGTCGACGTGCAGCGACACAAGGAATGCATACTTCAAAGTTCTGTTTACATCCAGCAGGCGATACTCCATCAGCTTGCCGACTATTTGATGCTATTGTCAGCTTGTGCATCCCTGTTATTATAAGTGACTACATTGAGTTGCCTTTCGAGGATGTCATAAACTACACAGACATTGCCATTTTTGTGGATACCAACACAGCTGTTAAGCCTGGATACTTGGTTCAATCCTTGAGAAGGGTGAGCACAAAGAGGATTCTGGAATTCCAAAAGGAGTTGAAAAGGGTAATTGTCTATATTCTTATTTGCAGCTTTAGTTTTTTGTATGTTATCATAGCAAACACTTAACCAGCTTTATTGAGTATACAGGATCAATACTAAGTTTAATTCTATCAGCCATCGCCTGGGATAGTTTTATCACTGAGTGTACTTTAATAATAATTTTGGTGAAAATCAGGTATCCAATTTTTGCAAGTTATTTCACTTTGAATCTCTACATTTGGGTAGTGTTAACTTAGTTGAAGATTGTGTTGTCGATGGTTTAAATATGGTTCCCAACTCTACATATAAATTTCTTGGCTAAGTCTGGTATTTGCACGTTCCTAAGATCATAGGATCTTAAATTTCTGCACCCAATGAACAGGTAATTGTTTATTTTTCAGAAATTGAGTTGCAAATTTTGTATGTGATCATACAGGTAAAACGATACTTCGAGTATGAGGATCGAAATGGAACTGTGAAAGAAATCTGGCGCCAAGTCTCCTCAAAGCTGCCCCTTATCAAGCTCATGACCAATCGTGACAAGAGACTTGTGGTGCGGGAGTTGAATGAACCAGATTGTTCTTGTCTTTGCTCGAATCAGTCAGGAGTTCACACAATACTATAATTAGATGGAATACCAGCTCGAACTGTTATTGCTACTGTATATCTCAAAATTTGGTACCTTTTTAAGATTATTATTATTATCAGATATTATTCTTTGTACCTAATTCCTCATGGGAAATTTGCCCATTCCTTGAGGCTAGATGTGTTGATCGGGTTGTAGAAATATCTCAGTAGTGCTACAACATTTTATTTGTCTACATCGGGAATAGAGGGATGAAATATCACTTTATTATTATGATAGAGTACAATCCGTCTGTTATGGTGGTGTCAAAGCTCGGTTGATTTATTGATGCACCTCTAGTGGACATGTTGAGTATGAAAATCCATGGATGTTAAATTCTGTCGGTTTTAGTTAAGGTGTTTCTTGACAAATACGAATGTTTTTTTAGTGCATTTACAAAATTATAGTATATACTATTTTTTGTAAAAATCAGGTAAGTTGCAACTCATCGAGTCACTACCACTCCAACGAGTCACAACTCAACTTGGCGAGTCACAGTCACATTCTAGTGAGTTACAAAACAAAACACTCCAGCGACTCACAAAACTATGTCGGTGAGTCATAAAAAATAGCGGTTGCACTATTACTGGTGAGTCACAATTCTGGTGAGTTGTGACTTCTCGGTCACAAAACGACCACCACCAAATGTTCAACCCAATTCCAATTACCATACAATAATCGTTGAATGCATGAGATCTAAACTTAACCGTATTATTAAGACGAATTTCTCGATTGAGTAATTAGGGAATTGTGCTTTTAATTTTATTATCTATGCAAGTTTTATTAACAACTGTTGTATTTCTCTTAGAAAGCATGCAAATATGGGACAATCTAATAAAAACACAGATCAATATGTAAAGTAATAAACTAATAGTAATGATCTCCTACCATATGTATAGCGGGATAATCTGTCATATACACACATAGCGAGAGATTATTAAAACAATTGTGTAGGCCCTACATATAAGGAGCTCACTGTATGTAAATTTTCTCAATAATCTCCCGTTACGTGTGCGTTTAGATAAATAGTCCTGATATACATTTGACCAGTGATCATTTTCAAATAAACAGGTCTACATGGTGACTATACAAGCCCACAAATATCTTCATGGTGGTAGGACATTATAGTCACATTTATACGTACCCCAATATTAGTTTACACATAACCGCACCATGACCAATTAATTTAAGAATTAATTAAAGAAATAAAAAGAAAGTAAATATGAGTACACCACATTCGTTCTGGGTAGCCATTTTTCTTTCTATCAATACACCACATTGCCAATGGCGGAGACCCCGGGGGCGGGGGGAGCCATAGTGAGACCCAGCCCACCCCTGTCTTGGGTCAGTACCAGGTGTTAAAGATAAATAAATAAATAAACAAATAAAAATTTAGAGGAAATTACCTCAAACCATACTTTTAAGTTTCACTTTTCAAAAATCAGGTGGAATTTCCAAAATCTTGTTTTTTTCAGATATAATATCATTTATACAAATTTCAGAATAATATAAATAAATATGTATTTCCCTAAAAATTTATAATATACTTTTTCTAATTTCCTTTTATCTCACATCTAAATCCTAAATTCTAGTTTACCATTTCCTAATCCCTAAATTTTGACACTATTTCAAATTTGAAAAACCTGCAAATCCTCCAATTAATCTAACCAAATTTTCTTTTTCATTTTTGAATTCACATGAGATTTGAAATTCTTTTGTTACACTTCTCTATGTTATATCATATATATTGCGAATTCTATATTTTCTTTCGAATCTAATTAATTAAATTAAATAATTAAAGATTATCATATATCTACTAGTAATTCAAACGTGATTCTATTTTTTGTTAGACAAACATGTATTTGTTTGCTCAATGATCATAATAAATAAGAGGTGAAATCCATATTTTTCATCAAAATCAATACAACTTTATTTACATGATGTAACTTATAGTCTAGCTTCTTTTCAATTTTTCTTCCGCAATCTTTTGAACTTGCTTGCGGTTAGGATGAATTACTCTGACCCATGCTCCTCAAACCCACATTTAGAAATTTTCACATGAATTCATTTATTTAAATATTGTTATATTACCAATATATAGTAAAAATGAACAAATGTAACCAATCCAAAACAGGGGTTTTCAACACGAATAATGTTATGTAGCACTAGTGGTGCTTGGCACCAGTCTAGGTGGCATCTAATGTGGCATTAAATGATAAGTGGAATTAAATGAATAAATAAATGACAAGATTTTTTTTTTTCAAAGACTTGACATTAGTACATGAACATTTCCAATGAAATATAGAATAATGCAGATATAGTAATCTTAAAGAAAAATGGAAAAGGAAAAAAAATACTAAACAATGTACCATTCAACATGACATTGATTTTATGTTCTTTAAATTAACCAAGATACAATGTAAAATTCAAATCCCGTAAAATGCGGCCCCTGGATTATTGAATTGGCATCCTCTAAAATACGCAATTTGTATGAAAGAAAGAAGAACACAAGTCATGTTGCAGCACGAGGATTGTTATTTTTAACCCACTCATGGATCGTTAGAATTGAATAGCATACTACCTTCGTCCTTCCCAGCATTAGAATAGAGATAATATCAAATTGAATAAATAGACCAAATGACAAAATCCAAACAGATTTATCCATCATTATAATTTTAAATATATTACAACTTTCATTAACAAATTACTCCATACCAATGATGCTTAACCGCATGCAAATGACGTAGATTTAACAATTTTAGATTGTTATGCATTCATGTAAGCACCAAATCAAACCAAATTCATTGATCAACGCAAGTCACATTAAAATCTTAAATGAGCAAAATATTTCAGTGATAAATTTATTTATTTATTTATTTATTTATTTATTTATTTATTTATTGTGTTTCTAACAGAAAAAATTATCAAAAATTTTGAATACAAATCAAACTGAGTTGGTTCTTTTTCTAGCCACAGAAATTTATGCAAACATCAAAACATGTATTCTAATTAATATAGATAAGAAATCATAGTGGAATAGAACATACTCTCTTCATACCAAAAAAATAGTCCACTATTCCATTTTTGTCCATCCTAAAAAGATAGTTCACTTATCCTATTGAGCATGTATTTGATTTTTCATTTCTATATGTGCACTAATTAATTATTGTTATTCAACCATCTACGCATTGAAAGTATTTTAAACAATTAATGAGATATAAGAGTATATGTAGGAAAATAAAGTAAAATTTAATGTTTCAACTATATTAACTCTATTTTCTTAATCTATGTGAAAATAACCATTAGACTATTTTTGTGGGACGGAGGGAGTATATGAGATAATGAGAAGACAAATCTAAATGGATACCTTTCCAGTGATTTCAACAAACGCTAGTCTCTATTTTTCAAATTTAATTTTAGCACCCAGATTTTTTTATTTTTTTTCTTGAATCCTGAATTTTCCATTGTTTCTACTCTCTAATATGCACAATTATATAAGATTTTTTGGGGGTATATATGATTTCGGATTTCAAGCCATACATATGACAGCCCTTAAATTCAAGAGCATGGAGATATATACATATATATAGTAATATATTATTATAATATATAATATTATTGATTATTTTTTCAGAAGCGGAGCCAGCCACAACATGAATTTTGAAGTTTAATTCTTAAAATATATGATTTGTCAAATTTTTATAATTAGACCTGATTTGTGGTCATTGGTATCTAAATATTGGTAGTTATTATAAATTTAACACAAATTTTTAAGTTTTGGGCTCAGTCTATTTGAAGTTGGGTTAGGTGGGCAATGACTTGGGCTCAGGGGCAAGAAGTTTCAGCCGAAGAAAGCTTAGGAGAGGGGAGGCAAAAAAAAAAAAAAAGACTAGAGTCTAGAATTTCAATTGTCGATTCTTGATTCTTCAGTTCCGTTCTGGCGTTCTGCTCTTTGATTCTTTAGTTCGATTCTCCTCTTAACCCTTGTCAGATTATTCCTCAAATTCCAGCTCCAGTGGCTGTCAGACGGTGAGCGGCGGTAGGCTGTCCGGGATGAGAAGGGTAGGGGAGCAGACGCGCAGCGCGGGGCAGTGGTTCGCAACTTCTTCCTCTAATTTTCCAGGCAAATTCTAGGTCTAATTCCTAAATTGAGTTGCCCTAAATTATGCTTGAATATGAGGGGGAATTATTTTTATTTTCAAGACAAAAATTGATTGTGCCTTAGCCCTTAAGTTGTTGTGTTTCTATAATTCTATTATTCTATAAAGCATTGTGACTACTATTATTCTATAATTCTATAAGACATTGCAAGTATGCTTATTAGTTCAAACTTGACTCTACATTTAAGAAAGTCTCTCTTACTAGTTGTTAGAACTTAGAAGACAGAAACTTTAGGCTAAGGCAAGGAAATCCTCTGGATAGAAACTCTATTTCTAACAAAGTGATTATATTTCCTGACTTCATGTTAATGAAGTATTATCCAGTCTAAACCCATCACTACTTGATATATAATTTAAAATTTAAACTTTAGATAATGACATAATGTAATTGCCTAATTGGTTTATGTTAGTTGAGTTGAATAAAAATTATGATTTAAGTAATTGTTGAAACTTGCTAACTTATTAAGCATATCTTTAATTAATTTAAGTCATTGATATTGTCACCAAAAATGCTTCTATCTTGCTGTAAATAATTGTTGAAATTTGAAACTCATGAAAATTATAGATAGTAGGGAATGTGGATTATACTTTGTAGAAGGAAATTATGAGTTTTTGGTACAAAAAAGAAATTTTGCAAAATGAATGATGAGTTTCTTGCTGATAGTTCGAAATTTTTTATTGAAAGGGAGATTTTAGCAAAATAGATAGTGATGTGCAGTCGGGCTTTCTATATAATTTCTTCTCCTCTTCTCTTTTCTTTTTCTTCTCTGATTTTGGGTTTGTATAATTTATATATTTCATGAATTCTATTACTCAGAAACCACTAGAAGCTTTTGTATCCATTATTAGTCGCTCAAAATTGCATATTGAGTTAGATTGTTGTGTACTTTAGAAAATAAAAATAGAATTAAAAAATAAAAAAGGTATCTCTTATAATTTTATTAATGTCTCTTTTAGTAAATAAGAAAACTACTTAAAAATGTGGTGCCACAAACACTTTTTGTGTTGGCAATATAGCCACCCTATGTACTCCTTTCTTCCTACAAAGATAGAATGATAGGTATTTTCATACATATTAAGAATTGGTAGATAATATGGTTAGAATATTTAATTTTATGTGTATTTTTATATTTTAGGTCTTGAGCATAATTAATGATTTGAAATTAATACCAATGATCAAAATAGCATAAGTATTGAAGTGAGTACAACTATTCAAATTGTCCATTAGAATTCCGTGAAAACACTCATTTTCCTCTTGAAGTTCAGTGCCTACGTATTTTTAAGTGGGTAATTAATAAGAGCAAACACGAGAAGGAAAAATTAAATACAAACCGGTATAGTAACTCGACTATCTTTTTGAGACGGACAAAAATGGAATATTGAAATATCTTTTTGAGACAGAGGAATTAATATTTATTTAATTAAAATAAATGGATGAATTAATAAACCTGATTTTAGAAAATAAAACGCGACCTGAGTTTTGAAATTTGTAATATTTGAGTACAATTGTCTTGTATTTTGCAATGTTCATATTGGTTTTTCACATTCCTCCAGGTAATTCCCTTTCCATACTAGTGATTATAAAAAAAGGTGGTTATATTACCCTACAAAGATTATTTACTACACCACATTATATAAACACTACTAATTAGATATATTTTTATTAAATACACTAAAGTTAAATTTACCAATTTGTCAGTTTACTAATGAAATTTAAAAATGAAAAATATAAAAAAAGAAACAAAAACAAAAATTTAACCTCCTATGCCACATTACTTTCCGCGATTAACGTGTTTCAACCCCATCAGAAATACCGTGAACACCACTCATCTACAACCAAAAATCACAATAAAACCATAAATCTAAAGCACCGTGTCCCTTCACTACTGCTCGAAATTGCAATACGGCCATAAAAGCATCATTTCTAGAAGCTAATATGAATTGTTAAGTCTTTTTTTTTATTGTTATTTTCATTTTAGCAGAAAAGAATTGAATGGAGGTTTGCTTTGTGAATTTAATCTTCGATAGCTTTATTTAGTGGTTAATTGAATACACTAAATAGGGTTTGGTTATGGTCTATACTGAAAAAAGCTATAAGTGTGAAGAAAAAACACATTAATGCTCGTAATGATCAATTCAACGTATCCCACTTTTTGCACGTTCGTTTTCTTATTGATTCAAACCATGATTATATTTGAACAATAGATCTGTAAACAAAAAGATTTTGGAAAATAAATTAGTTTTATCGTCTCATCCGACGATTAAAGTGGCTGGAGGAAGAAAAAGGGCTCCCAAGATTTTCTTGCCAGAGTGTTCAAAGTAGCGTTGTTCTATTTCTTCTAAAAACTATTGGATTAATGATTGATATTGGTTCTTTGTTTAATTTAAAAAAAAAAAAACTAAGAAGAAACAATAAAGAATTAAAAAAAAAAAACATGGTGTGCAAAATAAGAATTATTAAGGTAGAAGATTAGTTAATTAATATAATTAAAAGGTTAACTAAGTAATATTAGCAGTGCCAACTGCACTTGTCTTTTGATATTTTTCCTCTCCTCTGCCGCCTTATCTTTGACTATTTGTATGGATTTCCTCTTGCGGGATATTGAGAAATCCGTTTTTGATATCAAATCTACCCGATGCCTCCTTTTCCCATTCGTGTAATTGTATGTATATAATCAAAATTAATCACTTTTTGCACATGACATCGTAATAATATTTAACAAGATCGTTGTTCTTGACAATATTTATTCCATTCCTGATTAGTGTGTTTTAATGATGAGAGGACGGCTTGTATTATGCTAATTTCTTCCGAGAGATAAAGTACCACGTTCTATATTAAACCTGAAACTTCAAGAAGAAATTTATGAAGGAATTTTTTAGAAGTCCATATTAAAACTCACGAGACTATTAAATCAAGATAAATTACAGGCTAGAAAACGAGGTGTGCTGGTTGTTGGCGGTGAAGTAGAGTACATAGTAGTATAAATGAAAAAAGTCGGCAAAGGTGATGTGGTACCTAGTATGTATGTCAGAAAAAGAAAAAAAAAATAAAAAAAAATTGAAGTGGTTGTTATTTAAGTAAATTTAACTATAGTTAATTTAGTAAATACAAAATATATAGTGTTGCTAGTAATTTTGGTGGTGTGAATATAAATCCCATGGGAAAACTTTGGTGTAGGGACTGGTTTTGGGAGTGACTGACAATACTTGCCAAAAGGAAAATCCGCGACCACTCTCCTCTGCCCCTCCAAAGGCCGGCGGCAACGTGTTTCCTCGTCCAATTCCGGCGACACTGCTCCTCCAGACCTAGCGACCCACTTTTCAGCTTCTGACTTCGTCCCGCTGGCGACCCAATCGGCACTCTGCCAGCTTTCCTCTGAAACACAAGATGAATGGTTGAATTTCTTATTGCATATTATTTGCGTGTTAATGGTTTTTTTTTTTTTTTCAATTTTGTGGGTTTGCAACTAATTGGCTGTTCCCAATGTTATGCTCTGGACATCAATTTGGGCTACTTTTATGTATGAAAAAAGTTTAGCTGCTCGAATGTCTTGAAGGATTTATTTTCTGTTCTACTGCAAGTCTGAGGATAACTAAGTAACTAACGGAACATTTTTAGTTCGAGTTCTCCATATGTATGGAATGAAAAGAAGCGGAGATTCGAGTAGAAAAAGCAGTTCTCCATAGCGGAACATTTTTGTTAGTTCTTGATTTTTAGAAAAAAGAAGAAATACCATTAGTTACTTATCCCACTCTAGCAGGCGCAGCGATAGATACGGCCCTCAAATTCTCATTTTTCCACCTTAGAGCTCCCTTTCACGTAAGTTACATGGTATTCTTTTCATTGGCTCTTTCTTTTTGTAATCTTTATTTTTTCAATTTTTCTTTTTCCTCAATTATTTCTTTATTGGGTATTGTTAGGATGTTAAAATAAAGTTGAATCCGTATGGCTTCCGGAAGAACAAGCAGGAAACCATTGTTAACGTGAGGAAGAGAATGTTAGTGGTGAAGGCGGGGCCAAAGAGGATAGCTTTTGACAGAGAATGCAGAGAGGGTTTACTTTCTGGCATCAATAAGCTCGCAGATGCTATTACTGTGACCCTGAGACCTAGAGGTAATTTCCTGTTGTGGCTATTCATTCTTACTTCTGTAGTTCATTTGCTGGCTCATGTTTTTTCTGTTGTTTCTCAACTAATGCTTTTCTCTTAAAATTTGATTTGGAATTAAACTTGAGTTTGAACTTGTTTTCTTTTACCGTCGCATGGTAGGCTGTACCTTTATGTGGCATATTGACATCTGGTCTTCGAAACTATTTGTTTCAGTTGTCTACATTTCGTGGAAACATATTAAAATCCGTGATCATGAAGAATTGTAATTTTTGAATTTTTCATTATGAGTATGATGATTAATGTCAAAGAATATTCTGTTGGCGTTTCTTTAGTAATGCTGTTAACACAAGGACGTAAAGGTAATCAGAGGTACAGGAATTGGTTTTTATATTTGTAACTATATAATACTTTTTTTTTAAATAATTTCTGGAAAAGCCTGAGTGGCATTGCATTGAATCATGCAGGACGAAATGTGGTCCTTTTAGAGTCAGAAGCGCTTAAAGTTATTAATGATGGTGTTACTATTGCCCGTTCCATAGAGCTTTCTTATGCAATTGAAAAACTGGAGTGGTTCTGATCCGGGAGGTAAAGTTTATCTCATCTAATGCAGAATCCGCTGCATATATCCTTGCTGCATATATCCTTTCCGAACGGTTCAGATTAACCCAAATTAATGGCAACATGGTTTGTCTTGTATATTTATCTATCATGCGTATTGCAGGTTGCATCTAAAACAAATAATTCAGCTGGCGATGGTACAACAACTGCTGTTGTTTTGGCACGAGAAATGGTTAGAGATGGGTTATTGGCCATAACTAACGGGCAAATCCAGTCTCACTGTAAAGAGGAATGGATAAAACAGTAAAAGAATTAATCAGAATGTTGAAGCAGAAAAGTTTTTCTGTGACAGGGAGTGATGACATTAAAGGTTCATGTTCTTATCTTCCATCCACATTAACCTGTAAATTTTTGTACTTCTACCTATTAAAAGCTAATATTTTTTTTAAGTTTTACCTTTTCAGCCGTAGCTTCAGTATCTGCTGGGAATGATGAATTCGTTGGTAACTTAATAGCTGAAACTATTAATAAAATTGGTCCTGATGGAATTATATCTATTGAATCGTCCTCATCATCTGAAACCTCAGTCCTGATTGAAGAAGGAATGAAGGTAATTGTTTACCATGACTCTATGTTGCATGGATGCTCTTGCTAAGGTAGAGGGTCCCATATCTGTCACGTCAAAACCCGACCACTCTTCTGGCACTCGCAAGACACTCTTACATGCATCCTAAAAGTCAAGTGCCCTTTTTCCCTGCTTTTATGTTTAATGTAGATTACAAATACTCCGGAGATACTTTAAAGGTGCCTGTATTTGCACATCTTATATTAGAAGTTGTACATATTAAGAGATGATGTATAAAATTTAAAATTTCAAAGAATTTATATAAATGTCTCCAGGACAGCACATGTCCTAATTCAAAAAATCGCATGTCAATATGCTGTATCATGTGCATGTTGCATCTATGTCTATGCACCTTAGCTCTGAGTAGATAGTCCTTGCTTATTCCTGAAATTAAATCCAGGACTGCACAAGCCCTAATTCAAAAAATCACATGTCAATATACTGTATCGTGTGCATGTCGTGGCTAAGTCTATGCACCTTAGCTCTGAATGGAGAGTCCTTGCTTATTCCTAAAATTTAACAATAGAAATTGTATTTCAGCTGCTACTTGGGATCAGCAGAGTTCAAATTGAAGTGTGAATACTGAATGTAAAGATCTTGATGTTTCTATGGCTATGTTTTATGAAACGAAAACTACTGCTGTATGACATGTCTTGACGCAGTCGATTTTTTCAACGTTGTTGAGACTAAACTTTGTGGCTTTCACTAGAGAAATGGATTGTCTTTGGTCTTCTTCTTTCCTTTGATCTATTGGTCTATAAACTTCCGTCATGAATATTTACAGATTGTCTACTTTGATGATAGGATATAAAGTTATTTCAGTAAAATGCTTAAATTTTCCCACATTTTATCTTTCCAGTGCAAATCTGAAATTCTTAGTTCTAATTATCTGTTGATGATTTAGCTTCATTTAGCATTTCTGTTTTTCTTTTTGGCATATGCAACACATCTTTTTTCCATCGTTTATTATTTATTTATTTCTGTTTAGGTTTTCTGTCCTTACAGATTGACAAAGGGTACATGTCTCCTCATTTCATTACAAAGAAAGATGAATCTACAATGGAGTTTGAAAGTTCTAGAGTTCTTCTCACTGATCAGAAGATATCAACTGTCCAGGAGATTGTTCCGTTGCTGGAAAAGATCACCCAAATAAGTGTTCCTTTGCTCATCATTGCTGAAGATATTTCAAGTCAAGTACTGGAAACTCTTGTTGTGAACAAAATGCGGGGCACACTTAATGTTGCTGTTGTAAAGTGTCCTGGATTTGGGGATGGAAAGAAAGCTATATTACAAGACATTGCACTTTTGACAGGTAGCTTTACACGCCTCTCAAAATGGCTGCGTTTTTGTGAGCTTAAAATGTATCATAAAATTTTGAATTTGACTTGGATCTTTTCATCTGTTTTCAATGATGCTTATGTGCATGTCTGAAGAATCATTTCCATTTGATCTGAAGTCTAGGGTGACTAGGGCATTAAGGCTTCTTGCCTTTAAGAAGTGGCAATTGGTGAGCATCAACATAATCCAGCATAAAAGTTCTAAAGGTTGTAGAAGTAACAAAAAAGAAACCATCTAAAAGTTGTACAGTAAAATGTTATTCAACAAAATTCCAACTATTATTTGTAACTAGAAGCATAAAAGGGAAGATGGAAAATAATAAATTATAGGTCCATGCTAGCAAACCAATTTTAATTCAAAACAGAATTTGGTCAAACAAATCATATCCACATATCACATAAGACCGACATGTACCATCCAAATTTCCACTGCTTATTTTCACAATATTTGTTCCTATTTCAAAATAGAAATTAACAGGGGCTAAATTAACAGAGTAGTAATCACTTAACAATAAACATTCTACAACAAACTCTGAAGCAAATGAAACAACCTATGGTACTAGTATTCTTCGTCTGTGGAAAAATTGAAATTTTAGATGAAACCTTAGTTAGTTACAGGACTAGTTGTGTCCATAAGCTATTCATATAATTTCCAGTTCTTATCGTTTCACTTTTTCAGGTTAGGATTTTTCTAAGACAAACTAAAATACCAAGTTTCTAGTGTTCTAGGCTTGAAGAAACAGCCCAAGAAGGGTAAGACTAAGATGAGCATGCCACAGATGCTTCAGGTGTAAAGTCAAGGTGTAAACCTCAAAAAGGGGATCCTGAATGAGAACCTTGTATGAGGCTTATTCCAGGCATGAGCCAGTTTCTTTCGGAAACAGTGAGTTATTTGGAAGTCTTAACAAATTGATAGATTTTTGCTAAGACTACTTTTCTGTCTTCAGTCTCTACTATAGATTATTTTTATATTTACTGAGGTGATTTGAAGTCTTAGTATATATATGAGTAGGGTATGTCGAGCTCTTGGAGCATTTCAAGGAAAATTGAACTTCCTCTCTATTTTGTCAGAGACCTTTCTGTATGTTCCATTTATGCTTGCATCAATAACTTTTTCTGTAACGGTGTTTCACTCGTAAGATTAACATTACTGTATTATAATCAGGTGCTGATTTTCTCCCTGGAGATTTGGGCTTGACTCTTGACAGTGCAACTTCTGACCAGCTTGGTATTGCACGAAAAATAATTGTAATGAATGATTGTACAACTATTGTTGCTGATCCATCTACTAAAGCTGAAATTCAAGCAAGGATTATGCAGATAAAGAAAGATCTTTCTGAGACAGATAATAAGTATCTGTCACAAAAGCTTTCAGAGAGAATTGCAAAACTCTGCGGAGGAGTGGCTGTAATAAAAGTAGGAGCACACACCGAGGTGGAACTTGAAGATCAGAAACTAAGAATTGAGGATGCAAAGCATGCCACTTTTGCTGCTATAGATGAAGGCATAGCACCTGGTGGTGGGGCCACCTTCATACATCTCAGAGAACAAATACCCAACATAAAGAAATTATTTGAGGATCTAGATGAACAGATTGGCGCTGATATTGTAGGAATGGTATGCTGCCTAACCTATTTCCTTTTGCCATATGTCTATCCATATTTTGTTTTGTGAACATTGTTGATTGCTAAGTTGTCTTCCCTTGGGAGAATAGTGCTGATGCTGTTGGTGTTAGCACAAAAGAGCAGTTAATTAATGACACTATACAATTGCAATAAGACCACATTAACTGCATATGTTAGAAATTTACAGTTTAGCTCAATGGAGTGAAATGGTTGTGCTACAGTAGCTGTTACCTTTTTATTCTGAGCTGGAAGTTTCGTATGCAAGTGCAAAACCTGTGTTGGCTTTATGTAATCCCTTTGTCTAGATATTCTTGGTTCTTGTGTTAGTTTGCTATCAGTGGCAGTTTCTCAGGATACGTGTTTTAAGGTTCAATTTGCGTCAAATTTTTGGATTACAGATTAGGATGGTAATTATTAGCATTGACTTTCAGGCACTTCTTGCACCTGCTAGATTGATTGCGACTAATGCAGGAGTTGATGGTGCTGCGGTTGTGGAAAAGATTCGGACGTCTGGCTGGAAAGTCAGATACAATGCGATGACTGGGAGACATGAAGATATGATGGCTGCTGGCGTCATAGATCCTTCCCGAGTCTTAAGATGTGCAATTCAGAATGCTGTATCTGTTGCTGGTGTTATTCTGAATACGCAAGCCATATTGGTGGAGAAAAACAAAAAACCTAAGCCGCTTGTCCCTCAAATTCCTGGCATAATGGTACCTTGAAGGATTTGGTAGATGAAAATCCGAAGTCTAGATGAATACAGGAAGCTGCAGGTTAGTTGATTTTAAACTGGAGCATCTTTTTAGCTTGAATCAGTCCAAGGTATACAACAATACAGAGTGCTAGTTCTAACACCTTTGGAACTTTGAGAAAGTCAGCTAGAGACTGCATTTAGGTCATGAGGACATTTAGTGCCCTATTAGATGTTTAGATGAAGGTGATAATATATGCAGTTGAGTGGGCTGAGGATGGCTTTCACCTTGATGTATTTTGTGCATTTTTTTTAGCAGCAAGAAAAGCTTAATCGTCATTCTTGTAAACTGTCCACTAACGTCAAGCAGTTCATGGAAACCTGGTATTGAAAGCCATGTAATTATGAAAGTGAACATCAGCACACAATAAGCGTCATTTTCTTTATTCACGAGAAGTGAGAAATTCCTTAATCGCCTTATTGAAATCTTAGTTTTCTACTATGTTCCTATTTCACGTACATTATTATTATTATTATTATTATTATTATTATTATTATTATTATTATTATTATTAACAAAATCAAACAATTAAAGTGAAATAATTAGGAAATTAGAGGGTCTCTTATTAAAATACTCTGAAATTTTCTTAATTCTTGTGAAAATTAATACAAGTCTATTTTAGTGTAAATAATTTTAAGGAGACTTGAATAAGTAACATTGTAGATGTGATATAATTGTATTGGATGATAAAAAAAATCTATGTGATAATCACCTAGTGGAGTACTATATAAACATGTCACTTATTCATGGATTCTGTATGTCTCATTAGAATTAATTATTTTAGTAGGATGAAGGGAGTATTAGATTAGAAAATATTTAAATATGTGAGATTTTGGAGACATGTTTTTCACAAAAGTTTTTAAAAAGTTTTGAGAAATCTTACAACGTCTTAGTCCCGAATTAATACTAGATATCTAGTATCATATGGTGTTATATAGCCATATGTCTTAGTTATGATGCATCTTACATGACTGTATGACACTATATGGTGCCATGTGTTTAATACTAGATTATTTTTACAGTGTCTTTCTCAATTTAAGAAATCTCACAAAATCCGTCTCATACTCTTAAGTGTTATTGGGACTTTTTCAGCGGCTTAACTTTTGAAAAGCCTTGAAAGAATCTAGATTAAATATTCCATGACTTTTATAAAAATAATGTTAATTAGCAGTAATAGTGGTGAGTAATTATGTTTGAATTTCATTAACCATGACTTCATAATCTGGTAGAAAAAGTAGCAATGATTCATGTGAATCTATATGGGGTTTCCATGTTGCGTGCTTAAATGCACGTTATATGGCCGTCTAACACCATGCACATTGGTGCCACACATTTAGAGCCATATCATTTGGGTTAATTTCACAAATCTTCTCTAACTATTGAGTTAAAAATCAACTGGGGCTCCAACCTATTTTTCAACTTCCTAGGTCCTCGACTTTTTATAAATTCACACGATAGTCCTTTTTGACAGATTCTGTCAATATTGTCGTTAACTTTCTAATAAAATTACCGTTATACCCTTTAACTTTTTAATTTTAAAAATAAAATATTTAAAAATATTAAAAATAATAAAAAATATTATAAAAAACCCACCCACACCCTCCCCGCCCAAGAACAGTCGGTGGAAATGGCCACCGAAATACTGCCGTTTCCAGTGGCCGTTCATGGAGGGGAGGGGAGGGGAGCGGTGCGTGGGTTGGGCATGGGTGGGTTTTTTTAATTATTTTTATTTTTATTATTTTTAAATATTTTTTTAAATTAAAAAAATTAAGGGGCATAACGGTAATTTTATTAAAAAATTAAAGGCAATATTGATAGAATCAGTCAAAAATGATCTATCGTTTCAATTTATAAAAGGTGATGAATGATTTGTGAAATTAACCCTTCTAACAGAAAAAAAATAAAAATAAAAAGTAAGAAAAAAAACCGTTATGGTTGGATTTTGGGCTTCTAAAGGGGGTCCCCAACCAATTGAACCATATGACGGGTGTGGAGAAAACCAATGCAACCGTATTATTACATTACAATAGTAATAAGCACGAGTGCTTCACATCTTCTATAAACGATTGCTGCTATAGGGCCCGGAATATTTAATCTTTTAAATTTTTAAATCATTTATAATTTCTAATAGCCCACCATGGAATGTGTCGATTAATTTAAAAACTCCAACGTGCTTTTATTAGAGGCCCAGACAGTTCATATCAATAATAGGGTACCCATGACCCGTCTGTTTAATAGTTCATATATACATTTTAAATAATCGTTGTTCCCCTATTCACGTGAAGGGAGATATCAATACCTCCAACAAAGACTGAACGATTCCTAAATACGTCAATAGAGATATCAATAC
>CAVNYN010202112.1:0-15024 GCA_963692815.1 Nyctanthes arbor-tristis
TTTTTACAAGGACTAAGAATATTGTTTGAAAAGTAAATTTTGTAAATCATGTTCTTAATTTACCCTTATTTAATGGCTAATTTTTAAAGCAAGCAAGACAATTATATTATTATAAACAGAGAATACTAAGAAAGCCAACTAAAGTAAACGCAAGACATCTTAAAAATTAAAAAATATTAACCTGTTAAATGGAGAAGCTGAAGCCTAACCAGTAACCAATCCGATATGGGTTAGGAAATTTGTGGTCTCTTGGTTGAGCTGTTTTGAAGTCTCTGTTTGTTTGCGGTTTTCCGTCACCTTGTAATGCTTAATGTTGCTCTGTTTCCTTTTTAATGGTCTGTTTTGCTTGCCTGACTAAGTTTTTTTCATTATTATTACTCGGCTGAACTTTGCCTCGTAATGTCTTTATTATTATATATTATATTTAATAAATAAAATATATTTTGTGAAAAAACAAAGGAATCTCCAAATTCAGTCGAAGTAGGGTTCTATCCTTCACCTCCTCTCAAAAAGCGAGGGTTTGGTACCCCTACCTAGGGGTGTGCAAAAAGACCTGGACCGGGTGAACTGAACCGAAACCGGACCGAACGGGTTGGTCCCGGTCCAGGCTTTGTGGCCAAAAAGACTGGTCCGGTCCGGCCCGGTCTTGGGTTTTTTTTTGAAAACCCGAAAACCCGGTCGAAGACTCGTTGACATTTTTTTTTAAATATATAAATTGAAACCCGATTTTCACTTTTCATAATAGTCAAGAGGTAAGAATCAAAACTATTTCCTTTACATAGTCACTTGCACAAAAGGGTCATCTTATTTATAAGTCCCAATTATTTGACATTTTACTAAACTTTCAATGTGGGACAATCATTTAAACTTTAAACTAAATATAAAGAATCAAGACAATTATTAATTTGCCTCAAAGTCCACAAAATTTCATTTACATAGTTACTTACACAAAGGCTCATCTTATTTATAAGCTCCAATCATATTACATTTTTACAAAACTTTCAATGTGAGACAATTAAAAAGTTAAAGCAACACCACTAAATTTCTTTTTCAAGTTGGAATTTTTTGGCCAATAAACTTTTTCAAAAATTATCATTATTATATTATTTTTTAAGCAATAGTCTAGAATAATTATGTTAATATATAATGTTATTAGAATTTGCAATATTGTAAGGATTTTGTCAAAAGAAATTGTTAGAATTTAAAATATATTTATTGACTCTATTTAAGTTACATGCTATTATTATATAATATATATAAATATATTTATATATAGACGTGGAGAATTTGTGCTTATACATCTTCTCATTTATTCAAGAGATTTTTTTATTGGTAAAAAAAGTGAAATTGAATTTCTCGTTTTTATTTTAAGTTATAAGTGTTATTTATTTTTGATAATTACATCATTTTTGTAATATTTAATCCCTATAAATGTATAATAAAGTAGGAATTATCTATCTTTTATCTTTTGAAAATATCAAAATTGTATTGTAAAATTATTAAAATTATAAAGTATATATAATATTTATGATTTTTACATTTATTTTCCAATTTAGGATATATATTTCAAATATTTAATAATTGTAGATTTGTTAAAATAAAAAAAAAATGAGAAATACAAGTAAGGCTAGTGCTTCTACCTTACAGAGACATGTTAATACTTTTGTTGAGTATAAAGCTCTTCTATTTGTTTATTCTAAACTTTGTTTATATGTGTTTTTACTTTACTAAGTCTATAGAAACTTTTATTCATAAGCCCGGAAAAGCCTGAAAAAACCGAATTCATTACCCGAGCCCGAACCGGGACAGAAACCGTTTGGACTTGCCATTTTTAGGACCGAAACCGGGACCTAACCAAAGATGTTTGGTCCGGTCTTGGTCCTTCAAAAACCCGGGACCGAAACCCGTTTGCACACCCCTACCCCTACCCCTACCCCTACCCATTTATTCCAATAGAAACAAATTTTTACAGTAAGAGGAGGGGGACGTAATGAGCCGAACCTGCCAAAGAGAGATACAAGCCCCTAATGCATGAAATGCAACCTTACAAACTATTACAAAGAATAAAAAATGATGCATTTCAAGAATTTTTCAACACAATATCACACTCTTAATCTTCCAAATATAAGGTGGGTTCAGTTTGTCCATCCTCAATATGCCCAATAGAAAACCTGTCAACTGATACCGTGGCTCCCATAACTTAAATCCTTGAATCTCATATTCTTATTTCCCTTGTTTGCAAACCAATCTGCACCATATTATCTTCTCGTGACGTGATAAAGTGTGATATTAAATCTTTCCATCAACCAATTCATATTGGATACTCCAAGGCCCCCTTTTGTCAGCAAGGATCAATTGAACTGATGTTAGAGAGTCAACTTCAGCCATAATCTGAGTGAATCCTTTTTGAATAAGCCTCTCACTTCAGCTTCAAAAATATTTGTCCAGATTTTCATAAAGAGCATTCCCTTTAGCATCCCTAATAATTCCACCACATGCAAGAGGCTTGTCCATTTCTCCTCACAATCCCATCAGAATTGACCATTATACCATATTCCCCTTGCGTTTCTTATACTGAATCAGACAATAAGAAATTTTCTTCTGCACCCCTAACTGCTGATTTTGCTGGGTTAAAGAGACCATCCCTTCTGTGAGCTTTATAATTCTATCAGCATTCATGGTCCTCCTCTCATGTTTAAACTTAAAGGAAGACATTTAATAACCTTACTTCCAGCTGTACAATGAAATGCCAATTGATGAACAACACCTTAGGGTGGTTCCACGGTTTAAGCCTAATCCCATATTTTTCATGAAAATACTTCCAAACAGTATCAGCATTTTTACCTCGAATAAAAACATGAGACAGATTCTCAAGAGGAAGCCATTCCTTCAACAGGAAACCGACATATTATACTAATAATATCTTATTATTTTCTTTTTACTTTATAGATATTCAATTATTTTTTTAATGTTAAAAATCCATCAACCATCCTCTTTTATCTTTATCATTTTTTCCCTTTGTAAAAGTTAAAAATAATGACCATCATATAGACCCCAATATATATAAATTTGACCTTCTTATTTAATTGCGTCACTTGAGGGTGACACAAAATAAAAATTAGGATCCGTTTGGTTAAATTTATAAAATCAATTTATAAAGGGAATTTATAATGAGTGGAAATGAGTGGTGAAGATTTAATTGAAGTTTGAAATGTGTGGTGATTATTGAGTAGTTGTTAAATCAACAGTCAAATCATGGTATGTGAATTTATAAATTACAAAAATAAAATGTATCAAATATTAAACCAATCAAATCCACATATTTCATGAGATCTGTATGTACTGCATAAATCTCTGACATTCATCCCCACACATTCTCTTATTTCTTATTAAAACTCATTAATTAAATGAGTTTGCAAATGGGAGCAAATCTTTTTATTTGTTTATTTATTTCTTCCTTCAAGTCAAGTGGCTAGATAATTATTTTATTGATATATAGATCACTATTATATATAATTTTAACTTAAATATAACACGTATTTTTTTAAAAATGAATATAATACGTAATTAATATATTAATAATATTGAACCATATTATATTATATTTAAATAAATACGTCATAATGATACTAGTTATTACTAGAAGAAACCAATTTGTAGTGTGTTGATCAAATCACTTTCTGAAAAATCCAGAGTCAAATCATTCACATTAATAAAACTAGTTAAAACACCCGTGCTTTGCACGGGTTAAAAAAGGAAAAAAAACAATTAAAATATATTATTAAATAGTTACATAATAAATCTACAACAGCAACACTTCTGTAGAAAATATAAAAATAGAAGTATACATTACTTAAATCAATAAGATCAATTGACTTAGCAATCGTAAAATTCAAGATCGTTTAGAAGACAACCTACATTCTTACATCAAATATCTCGCATATATTATCAAATTTAAATTTATCACCTCTATAATTATCAAATGTTCTGGTCGGATGCGCCTCCTCGGTTCTCCAACCCATACCCGTTTAAATCGAGTATGGGGCAAGGTGATTTAGGTCAAGTAGGTAAAAAATACCCATAGAGAGTGATAATTCAAATAACATGAAACTTACCAACACGCAAGACGAAGATGCTGAATGAACGAATTAAGAGAGATTATAGTTTATTAGTGAAAAAGTTTAACAAAAAGAAAATGGGCAAGCGGTTAAAGTTTGAGTCTTAAATTCAATTCTCATATGTTCAAATATTCTCTAGGCCCTTTCACCAAATTTTTTGTTAAAATAAAGAACAATTACTGCAAGATTCACTGAATAAAAAAAGACGGGAAAATCGTGGTACAAAAGGTACTGAGACTTAGTTCACTTAATTAATAATAATAATATATAGATTTGATCGAATCTTCTTAAACCATCTATGATCTCCTGCCAAATGTATAGCGGTAATCCCGCCATACACACACGTAGTGGGAGAATATTGGGATAATTGTGTAGACGACACATACAAGGGACCCGCTGTGTGTAGGTTTCTCTAATAATTTTTCACTACATATGCGTATAGCGGGATAATCACGAGATATATACATCTGGCGGGAAATCATTTTCAACACGTCCATCTCATTCAAAGGCACAACCATTTAATACAATTTTCATATCAAGACCACCGTCTCCAATTGTATATGGAAACTACGTGTACACATGACACCACGTATGTGGTGCACATGTGGCAGTCACGTGTTCTACGCATATGCCACATGATACCATAGAACACTTATGTGCACACATGATGCCTATGTGACTGAGGGCTGGCCTTGAGAATTTAGATGCCTGTGTGTTAATATAAAATGGTGGCCCCTTCAATTAAATAAGAGTCATATTAGATAACAATAAATCTTACTCTAATCATAGTATTTCACATTAGAAATGATCGTTTCCAGTATAGTGCCCTTTTTCTTATTAACCTGTTAGTTTTATGGTATGATTAGCCTTTTTTCTTTTTCTTCCAAACCCCCCCCCCCCCGGCCTGATGGTTAACGGAAAATTTAAGTTTCTAAGATAGGTTAACGGAAAATTTAAGTTTCTAAGAGAGGCATTGTTTTTCTAAATAATAAAATAGATTCTAATTCTTAACACAATAACTCTCATTAAACTTTTTTAAAAATTGGTGTCTCAATAATGCCTATTTTTTAAAAAATGATATTCTAAAATTTTTTCAAAAATGTTAACATCACACCAAAAAAAAAAAAAATAAAATAATAATAATAATAATAATTGGTACCCCTTGGGTGATGAGGCCTTGTGCGATCCCACTACCTGTTCAGAGCCACCCATGATGTGCCCTCACAATGTTTCACGTGTGCGTATGTTTTCATAGTTAAAGACCATATGGTCTCTATAAAAAAATTTACTACAAAAAAAATTACTACAATGCTAATTTAATAGTTGAGTTATTTAATAATAACGTGATTTATTCATTGACTAGTCACACAACGTAATTACTCAGATTTAACGAAGATTTCCTCAATTTTAACATCCTTAATGCTTATGTGATTACTAGGATTTAACTTCAAAATACAAATTAAATAAGTTAAACAGTTAGTCTTTGGTATATATATGAAATGGAGACCGGAAAAAATTAGAAACTTTCCATGTATTGGATTAGCAAATGTTGTTAGCTTATGCTACCTAATAAGCCTGGGGCGATAATGGTTTGTTGGATTAAGTTTATATTCATAGTTAAAAGCCGGTGAATGGCTTTTAATATGTTAATAATGTCAACTGTGTCACCCAAAGTCGTATCGGACCAATAATTGTTAAGTGGCTTGTTTTGTAGTAACGTGTTTAACACGGTTCTCAAAAGCCCACCCAAATATATACCTTTTCGCTTTACATGGTTATTTGACAAATGGTTTATTGTTTCCTTGGATGGGCCAATTGAATTGCCTTATGATTTGGAAGATTTTTGTATTGATTGCAATTACCTTCTAGGTATTGGCTGATTTTCTTGCAAAAGGCTGTTTTTGTACCATTCTCTAGACCATTTTCTTGCCAAAGGCTGTTTTCGTTCCATTTTCCCTAGACCACCACCGAGGCTCACTGCTCGTCTATTTTCTTTGTGAAAAGCAGTGCCTTCTTTGTGTGGGTTTTAATGCGTGTTGCCATTAGAGTGGTTGAAGGGTTGAGTTTGGGTTTTGCTCTTGGTTGAAAGACTTGGTCTTTGGTGACAGTTGGCATTGGAAATTTGAACCCTGATCGTTTAACTCGATTCCACCATCTCCAGTCGACAATTGAACAACAAGACTTCACCTTTTTCCGTTACTTCTTGTTCTTCCTTGTTTTGGGTCAAATCTGTATTCCAATTAATTGTTTTTGATTTCTTGAGAGGTGTTACATCCCAACAGTTGTGTTGGGAAAAAATGGGCCAAAAATTTCCAATCGGTTAGACATATGGGACAAAAGATGGACTTATAGAATTTGGACTACTACACCTTATACTCACAGGTTAAGCTTTTAAGATAAACTTGTTTCCCCCAACAAGTAGTATATATCAAAGTGTTTTTGTGGGATCGTTTCCCCAACATAGTGTCTGGATCAACATATAATAGTAATTAACCAGCAGAAAATTTGATCAAGTCACCATACCGGATTGTATTCCTGGAGTACTTCATTTTTTCTTAAACCCCGTGAATTAAATAGTATATGTGGGTGGATTGAAAGACCGGATTCTTAGGCATGCTTTTTGTTGGATTATAGACTCTGATATGTATTAAACTCAGTTCATATACAAACACTGTGGTTATGGGTTGCCAAATCTTTTGTCTGGCTTTGATTTTCCTCAGACTTGCAAACCTTTTTGTTAAAGTTAAGTCTCAAAATTACACCAGCAATAGTACATACAGGACTTACTTAACTTCCTCCTCTCCACTGCGTCCTCTAAAATGGATTCCAATGGATTCTACATGGCCAATATCGAGATCGGAAGAGCAGTCTGTATAAATTAAGTCAAGGCGATGGCGCTCTGTAGAGGAGATGTTCAACTTGATGAATGTCGAAGTTGTGTAAAAAATGCCATGGCCAAACTCCCACAACTGTGTCCTTATCAGAAACAGGTAATTATTTGGGCTCCGGGTGAGGTGTGCATGTTACACTACTCAGACGGTTCCATGTTTGGAAGACAGTATTCGATCAGGGTCCTCTACCCAAGTTGCATGCTTCGTTGTGAAACGAGTATGTTATACAACAGTCAACATTAATGCCACATCTCAACCACCTGGGCCACTGCCACCAGCGCTCACATCATCAGGCAGGGAAATACTTCGTAACTTTTATTTTTTGAATCATCTCATCTAAAAACTTAAAATGAAATTTGGCTTTAATGTATTTCTTTGTTATAATTCAATTTCAGGGAAAACTTATAAGCGGGCTCGAAATAGCCGTCAAAAGGATGTCCGCAACTTCAGGACAGGGTGAACTTGAATTTAAGAATGAGGCCTTGTTATTGGCAAGGCTTCAACACAGAAATCTAGTCCGGCTTTTGTGTTTTTCTTTACATGGTAACGAGCGGCTTCTCATATATGAATATGTCGAGAATGGGAGTCTTGATCGGTTCTTATTTGGTAACATTTTGATTTAAAATAAACTTGTAAATCCTATGACTTGATTTATTGATCTCTCGCAATGTTATATATATGCCTAACTATTGGCTTATAGATCCAACGAAGTCTTCACATTTGGATTGGGAAAGAAGGTACAAAATCATTGGAGGTGTTGCTAGGGGAATTCTTTATCTGCATGAGGAATCTCGACTAATGATAATTCACCGTGACCTTAAACCGGGCAATGTCTTGCTACATGGAAAGATGAACCCTAAAATAGCATATTTTGTCATGGCAAGGTTATTCGTTCAAGAGGAAAGTGAAGGCAATACCAACAAAATAGTAGGAACCGAGTAAGCTTTCTAAAACAAATTAAATACTCTAAATTATTATTATTATTATTATTATTCCTATAAACTCCTCTTCCGATCTATACATGGCTCCTGAGTATATAATCTATGGACATTTCTCGTTCAAATCAGATGTCTTTAGTTTTGGCATCATACTTCTGGAAATTATAAGCGGTCAAAGAATTAATGGCTTACGGAAGGGGGAGAATGAAGAATACCTCTTAATTTCTGTAAGTACGCAAGAATATTTTCATCAATTAATGTAAAGAAGAATATGTCATATTCTAAATTGTCTGTGTCAATTTCTCTTAGGCTTGGAGGCATTGGAATGAAGGAACGATCACAAATATAATAGATCCTACAATATTGAGGACTTCTTCATGGTCATTGCACAATATCCATCGATGTATTCATATCAGTTTGTTAAGTGTTCAAGAAGATGCAGCTATTAGACCGACCAATGGCAACAGTCGTGTATATGCTTACTAACGTCTCTATGACTCTACCGATTCCTTCACGCCCGGCATTTTTCTTGTATGGCATGTCTGAGCCAAACATTCCACTTCAAGAACACAGAGCAAGAACACCTGAAGCCAGGAATTCATCAGACACTAGGTTGGATACTTCAGCTCATTTTTCATGTTCATATTCGTTATGATAACATATTATTCGCTCATAATATTGTCTTCTAATGAAATTTGTCAATAGGGCAATCTTGGTTATGTGGACATTATGGCATCATCATTAGTGAAATAAATTAGTTGTTTTGTTCGGACCTTCATATGAGTGAGTTCTTTGAAATAAATTACGTGTATCAGTGTGTGCATATATCACTCCCGTCTCAGTCACTGAATGCGGATTTTCCAAGTCTAGAAGCGGAATACTGACTTTTCCATGTCTTGAAGATTAATCATTTTGAACTTTTGAAATGGGAAAAAAAAGACAACTAGGCCGCACTCAAAAGTCAAAAAAAATATCTCACGTATATTTGGTACTAATTTGATTAGAGTATATTCTATTAACAAAAAAAAAATGTCTCATTGATTCTCTTTAGTATTGCTTTTATTCTGGTAGCAAATCTTCGTAAGACATTGTGTTGCAATCACTCAAATTTTGAGCAATTATATTTCTCGACATACATTTTGGTGTTGACATTTATTTTGACTTTAGCGATGTCAAAAAGTGATCCAATTTCATATCTCAGTGATGATAATTTATTGAACGTTCAGCTTGACTATTTCATTTTTTGTGATTTGTATGGATGAGGTTGTTTTACTTCAAGTTGGATAGTTGGTGAAGATAATAATATATAAGCATCTGGGTCATAGCATAGTTTAATATTTATTGAATTATTTAGTTTTTTTATGTCTTGCTCTTTAAGTTAAGTTAGGCGTTATTTCGTCATTTTAGTTATTAGGATTTTAATAGAAGTTTAATATTTAAACTAGAATTAGGGTTCATTGTAAAGGGGGATTGTTTATTGAATAAAATTGATATTTGATTGTGATTTCCAATTAAGTCTAAATTCTCGGTATTTGATTATTTCAAATCAATGAGTGTTTGATGCCTAGTTTCTGGCATTCACGAGTGAATCAGTAAAATCTAGAAGGTGGTCTATCACGGCCGGTATTCTTAGGAATCAACAGGACTAAATTGCGTGTACTATTAATGTTCACGCTTCCGCTACATCAGTTGGTATCAGAGCCTCAGTCACGTTCTTGTCAAGTTGTTGAATCACAAGATTCATATTGTGAAAATCATGAAACTTGATCCGTTAGTGCGAAGACAATGTCTTCAACTAGTGTTAGATCAATGGATGAATATGGAAGAAATTCATCAACACATAGAAGTATTGAAGCAATGTATAGACAATTTTTTGTTACAATGTTTTGATGAATACAAAGAGGCGACCATGGATGAACCGTTGGAGGAGTGTTCCAATGATAATCTTCAACTTTTTGTGCCTTACAATCCAGATCTAGAAAAATTATGGGATTCAGATGATGGTACTTACTCAGGACCTCCAATGTTTGATGAAGAAATTGAATTTTTAGATTTGGGTGATGAAACTAATGTTGATTTGCCAAGTTTTGACGAGTCAAATGATGAAGATTTTGATGTTTCTCCCCTCTTTGATGAAGAGATTGAAGAATTAAGGTTTGTGATGTTGTTAATTATAACATCTATGATGTTTATGAGGAGAAGATCGTTTCCACAATTTCAACGTCCCATAGGCCTATGCAAGTTGGACTCACGGTGGTCAAATTTCATACGAGTACACTTGATTTTAGCCCTCAAATTTCATATGGGCACATTGACGGCAATGTTGAAAATACTTTATGGATGTGGCATATTGGGAAGTGAGTTGGCATGAATCCACGAAACAGATTGATTGGGTTTAAAAATGTATTTCTGAGCACCTTTCAACGTAAGCATCCATATTTAACACCTGTCCGATTTCTTTTCGTGAATTTCGTTGCTTGACATGTACGGTTTGCTACATTGCTTTTCAATGGGTTGATGAGGAATATGATAAAATACTGTACGCACGGGTATCGGATGAAGGCAATGCAAGATTTGAGGACGAATTTTTTCCAACTTGAGGATAATGGTGAAGATAATAATATGTAAGCATTTGGGTCATAGTATAGTTTAATATTTATTTAATTATTTAGCTTTTATGTCTTGCTCTTTAAGTTAAGTTAGGGGTTATTTTGTCATTTTAGTTATTAGGATTTTAATAAAAGTTTATTATTTAAACTAGAATTAGGTTATTTTCACCCTTGCGTTCCACGGGTAGAGTTATAGTGTATATTCTTATCAAAATTGACGTGTGAGTGTTGATAGCATTTTATAAATAAAGTACCAGTTGCATTGTATAAAATTACGAATTGATATGCAAATTACAATTTACCATAGAATATTCGTAGTAAAATGCCTGAGTTCATAATTCTGGTCTCCTCTAAACTCGTCGTGAAAATTTACACGTACAACTTATATAAAGTTGCAATAATTAGCAGTCAAATAATTAGATATGACAATTTGACCCATCAATCTATAAACCTGTGGAGACATACTTCTAATATAATTGACCCGTCACGCCTAATATGAGCAAAAGAAGGGGTATGAGGTAATATTATCTGACTCATCATGGGTCTAGAGCGAGTGCGAGTCAGACTCGACCCACACCATAGACCTGTGACCTACTAAGCATTTTTTTATTTTTAATAAATTTATTTAGAAAAATGTGTAGAAGTTATTAGAGATGACAATTTGACTAATTGACCATTAAATCTATGGTAGTTTATTTTTATTTTGTTATTATATTATTTTTTTGAAAGAATTTTTCAGTCGAATTAAAAGAATCGTGTTATTATATTAGTTAATATTGGGAACTTTAAAATTCTAAATAAAGATTTTATTTTATTTTACGTTCATCAATTAATAATACGTTGCACATAATATTAATTGAAAGTTGAAAAAATTCATGAGTCTTTTTATGAGTCATGGTGGCGTCTCAACCCGTCCCATGACCTGACTTATCTTGACCCGCCATATGAATTTGTAGGCTTGAGGCAGGTCTGGTTGATTTCAAAAGTCATGGGGCGGGTCCAGAATATGGCTAACCCGCCCTATTTCCATTGCTATAAATAATCATATTACAATCAACTATTACAACTATAAGTTCAATCTCTCACTCGTGCGTTGTACAGAAAGACTAATTTTTAAAAAAGTTTAATAATAATGAATAATAAAATATTAGGCAAATGCATATTATCAGATTTGCATAGCAAAAATAATAAGTACACAGTTTTAATTTAGTGTTTGACTCATTAAATTAATATTTTATTAATATTATATTAATAGTTACCTGCTTATGTACTCAATTAATATCTTACTGTATTTCACTTTTAAATCATCTAACTTATTTAATATTATTAGTTAACAGTCTAATAATATGTATAGAATGTGTACATACCTGTATTCACTCAATACCCGTTCAGATAAAAATTTTCATACTTATGAGAAAGTACTCTCTTGATGTATACTTTCTATAAGTAAAATTCAAAATTGATAGTTATAATTAAAATATTAAATAGTGATATATTTGTAAAGAAATGCAAGTTAAATTTTTTAATATAAAGAGGACCATATATGTAGGACATCCTAAAAAGGAAAATAAGATTAGATAATCGCAACGGAGGGGTTTTTTTTGTGAAGTTCATTTTCTTTTTGTGGATTTCTTGTCTCTTTGTTCACAAAATTTTCACTAAAATTCATTATTATCTTTGTGAAATAAAAATATCGATCAATTAGTATTCAACATTTACGTTGCACGGGGAGATAAATTTTCAATGCTTCATATAAAAAAATTCATTACATAAATTGCAAAAAAACAATAAATAGTCACAATAATAATTAAATCAAACGAAATAACAACATGAATTCAGTCGATATTTTAAAGGCTTCACATCTATGAGGAAAAAAGAACTAAAAAATAATTTATTTGCATCCTCTACAATATAATCGTTGCAACATAAATGATATAGAAACAAAGATTAAAAAAATAATCACAAAGATTTTCAAGTTAGATCATAGATTTCAAGAAAATAAATTTTAGCCATATATTATTATAACAGAATTACATTATGTGACTTTAGTTATTGGCGTGACGTAAATAAATGGATTTTTATTGCATAAAAAGAAGAACAAATAAATCAGTTGATTTGCTCCAAGTTATTTTGAACTAAGTTTTTATTTATTATATAAGTTATTTTTAAATAGGTTTCTGAGTCATTCTGAAATAAATTTTAGGTTTGATATTATCAAGGACTCTGTAAAGGAAATTTTGAAAATCAAACAAACATAAATAAATAAATAAATAAATAAATAAATAGAGATAATATCAGATAATTAGTTTATAATGCGCTCATTTTCGAATAATTCAGTAACAGGAAGAATAATTCTAAAAAATACTAATTTATAAAAAATTGAACAGTTACTCACCGTCAAATTTACACCAGTAGCGGATAATAAAAAATTATAAAAACTTATAATTATATATAAATACAAAAAAATAGAAATGAGGAAACAAAAATAAAAAAGGAATGTAAAAATTAATAAACTAATATAAATTATTAAAAACTCGTGATGAATATCCAAATAAGAAATGTTTAAATTTTAAAACTTGAAAAATAAAGCCAATTGAAAACCAATTGGGGCACCAATTGAATCTAAATTATTGTGCAACATCATGATAATGTCAGCAAAAGAGCGGGAAAATTGCAATTAAGAATCCAAATCTAATTGAACACTGTTGTAATATATATTATATGATATGATATAATTAGGGTTCATTGTAAAAGGGGATTGTTTATTGAATAAAATTGATGTTGGATTGTGTTTTCCAATTAATTCTAAATTCTCGGTGTTTGATTATTTCAAATCAATGAGTATTTGATGCCTAGTTTCTGGCATTCGCGAGTGAATCAACAGAATTTAAAATGTGGTCTGTTACAGTATTCTTAAGAATGAACAGGACTTGATTACCTGTATTATTAAATTTCACGCTTCCGCTACATCAATAGTCCATTTTATAACAAGAACTCGTTAAATTTTTCATTTTTGATGAGAACCACGTTGGAACGATGCCAATGAAATCATGTAGGATTTAATCTTAGACCCAAAGCTCACAACTTACAAACCTAGGGTATATTAAACCCTAAACCCAATAAGATACAGAAGAAAGAACCCTTGATTGATTAGCTCGAACACCCAAAAGCGATTATCTCTATAGAATTCAAAATATTCTAAGAAGAATAATGGAAGAAAAGATAATTTTCCTCACAAGAAAATTGTGAAAGTTATGTAATGTTTACCACGTAAAAGAGGTTTAAACAGTAGTAAAATAAACCTATCCTACTTATAATATATTAAGGAATAAAAATAAAAGAAAATAAGGAAATATTTAGCTGATTCCATATAAAACTCAGCCAACTCTGAATTTACATCTTAGGCCCTATATTTGTCGGCCCTCTTCCAAGTTGGTCCCTAAGGTTTCTTCTTGAGTAAGTTGGCATTCTAACTCCAAACTGCCTCTCAATCGATGAACAACTTCAATAAAATTAATTGTTTTAAGTTCTTTCTCGTCCATTCTAAGGTCTAAACTTTTCGCTTCTTCCACTTGAACCTTATGCCATAACTTTTGTACAAGACTTGCCAATGAAGCTTGGATTTTCTTTGCTCTTGAGTGTGTAATTGGACCGTTTGGCACATGAACTAAATTTTGGCCACCATGATTCTCATCACATTTCAATTCAGAAAAGTTATAAATTAGAACCATTCTAGTTGGATAAAAAAAGGACAAGAAGATAAACAATTGTCATGTGTTCCATGCACTACTAAAAAAGCCGCCAGTTGTGACAGAAAAGTCCGTCGCTAAAGCAGGAAAATCCGTCGCAAAAGGCGTTTTGTGACGGGAAAGTTTGGTCAGAAATCCTGTGGCTGAAACCCCGGTCGCTAATTTTTTTTGACCGAAATAATTGACCGTCACAAACTTCCGACGGCCGATGTGACAGGAGAGCCTTCTGTGAGAGAGAAAATTTGGTGGGAAGTAAGAGACGGAAAATGACCATCACAAATTTCTAACGACAAATATCCATCACAAAATGACCGTCACAAATTTCTAACGACAAATATCCATCACCAATTTCTGACGGCACGTAATCCGTCACAAGTTTCTAACAGAGCATAGGCCGTCACACCATTCTGATGGAACATAATCCATCACAAAATTCTAACGTAACGAATCCATCACAAAATTCTGACGAACATAATCTGTCACAGTTTTCTGACGGAACATAATCCATCAGAACTTTTTAATGGTCCATCAGAAGCCCCATAATTGTGAAACGAACTGCTTTTATTTTATTCTATTCTATCTATGAAAATCACAATTTTGTTTAGATATTCAAAAATGACAATTTTCTAATAATAACAATTCCATCACTGGCAATGATGAAAATAATAATAATAATATTAGTTAACAAAATATACAATTTCAAGACAAAAATATTCACA
>CAVNYN010202114.1:0-12453 GCA_963692815.1 Nyctanthes arbor-tristis
GCAAAAGAGAGGAAAAAGGCTGTTGGGATTTTTGACTTGATGAAGAAGTATAAGTTTGAAGTTGGGGTGGAAACGATCAACTGTTTGTTGGATGCATTAGGAAGGAAAAAGCTTGGAAAGGAAGCACAGACTTTGTTTGAGAAGTTGGAGCACAGGTTCACGCCTAATTTGACAACTTATAGTGTTTTGCTCAACGGTTGGTGCAGGATAAAGAATTTGGTTGAGGCGGGAAAGACGTGGAATGCAATGATTGACAAGGGCTTTAAGCCTGACATTGTTTCCCACAACATAATGCTTGAGGGATTGTTGAAGGGTAAAAAAGGGTCTGATGCAATTAAGCTATTTGAGGTGATGAAAGCTAAAGGGCCAACACCCAACAGTAGAAGCTATACGATCTTGATTAAAAATTTGTGCAAACAAGGAAAGATGAAGGAGGCTGTTGACTACTTTGACGAAATGCTTGGCTCTGGATGTGAGCCGGATGCTGCTGTCTATACTTGCTTGATGACAGGGTTTGGGAATCAAAAGAAGATGGATATGGTTTATGGCTTGTTGAATGAGATGAATCAGAAAGGATGTCCACCTGATGCACGGACGTATAATGCTTTGGTCAAAATGATGACGAGTGCTCAGATGCCAGATGATGCAGTCAGGATATACAAGAAGATGCTCCAGAAAGATATCCAGCCTAGCATTCACACTTACAATATGATAATGAAATCTTACTTTGTTAAAAGAAACTATGAGGCGGGATGTGCATTTTGGGAGGAGATGAGGAGGAAGGGCTGTTGCCCTGACGAAAACTCTTACATGGTTTTCATTGGAGGGCTTATAAGGCAGGGAAGATCTATTGAGGCTTGTAGATTTCTTGAAGAAATGTTGCAGAAAGGAATGAGGGCCCCTCAGCTTGATTACAACAAGTTTGTAGCTGATTTTTCCCGTGCAGGTAAATCTGATATAATGGAGGAGTTGGCTCAGAAGATGAAGTTTTCTGGGAAGTTTGAAGTTGCCAATCTCTTTGCAAGGTGGGCTGAGATGATGAGAAAAAGGGTGAAGAGAAGAGATCCCGCTTAGAGCTGATGGATTATATGCCAATGTCACTTGGGCAATGTAAATAAAGATAATAATCACTTTATTTCACATTTTGCGCAAAAGATGGAGCAAAATATGAATTATAAAATTTCTGGCTGAAGATTTTAACAGGGATAGTTGGGGCTGTCCACATAGTTCCATCATCTCTGTTATTTTCTCAATCAATGTAATCATCTGGACTCAGAGGTTGATGATAGACCCAATATCAGATGTATGGGATGTCCTAAGTGAGAAATGTTTGTTATACAAGGTATACTCCCTTTGCCGGTATTGATATGAAGATTAATAAAAAAAAAAAAAATTTTTTTTTTTCTTTTTTAACCATTGGTGCATCTAGGCCTTGTTATTCTGACTGATCCATCATCTAGCGTTCCCTTTTAATCTCCCACTGAAAGGTTATCAAGTGTTGGTGGTTGGAGTATTGGTCCAGTTCTCACATGGTGGCATTGACTATTTGTTCTCAGCTCCTTTACACCAAGTACTTGATGGCACAGGCTCTTGCAATGCAGGTTGTGCAAGGTGGCTCTTAAGTTATTCAAAGACTCTGCAATCCCTAAAGCTGCAAGGTATGCACACTAATGAACAATACTGCCCTATGTTAAAGAGGAAAAGACTGCACTATTAAATGCAAGTGAGTAATCCAATTTCATTGACAAGTTTTCATGATGCAATCACAGGTACTGAAAATGTTATTGCTGGAAATTTGGTTGATCGGGAGCTGCTGAATCATGGTGTTCATTTGTCAATTACTGGTCTATAATTCCTCTCTGTTAAATCTTGTCTTGGAACTTAAAAAAAAAAAAAAAGAAAAAAAAGCTATTATGCTATTGCATTAGGATCTTTGAGGCAATAAAAGTTATGGCTTCAAATTGAGACTCAAATAGCATTGTTTATATGTATTGCGATCTTGTGCTATTGCATCAAATTCTTTCTCCAACAAATGTTGGTTGTCCATTTAATTATGACCTGGGCATTACTACCTTTGTGCTTTTCTTCACTGTTCCTGCTACCTTTCCATTCTTGTTTCGAAGCCTAACTTTGGCTTCAAACAGTTGAACATTCAAATACAAGTCACTGACATGACTGATATATTGAAGTAATATGGTTCCATTTTCTGGGAAATGGGAATTTTATTTTACATGCAAGCATAATAACATGCACGCGTGTATATGTGACACACATCCAAGCTACAAACACCGTCCGGCCTATAGTACCACCTTGTCTTGTAAGTAGAAGTATTTAAAATTTTAAATAGGGAGTAAGCTGCAATTTTTGGGAAGATAGATAGGAAAAAAGAAAAGTTTCTTGGGTAAGATCTAGATCTCCATAGCTTGTAAAGCTTGGTAAAAGGACAAATGGTTTGTTAGCAATATTTCCAGGACTAATTTTCAGAGTTTTTCTATAGTACCAGATCTGGAGTTTTTCTATAGTACCAGATCTGGTTTCAAAATTGGAACCAGATCTGCCCATGTGGCGTGAGCGCCACATGGTGATATGGGCCCCACAATTTTACATGCAAGTGCTAGAGTAATAAAACACAAAACAACTCAGTTAAAATACAAATCCAAACAGTAGCATATTCTGATTCTGTATTTATTATTAACCCTTCACCGGTGGGGTGGCTGCAACTTCTTGTCTTGCTGTGAATGAATGAATAATATAATATAAAGGAAAGAAAAATGAAAAACACATTCACCAACGCTCAGAATCTCTAATCACTCGCTCTTATGTGACCAGAGAAACAAGTAAGAGAAATAGCTCTTTCTTTTTTCTTTCTTTTTTTCCCCCTTTTCTTTCTTCTTCTTATTATTATTAATTAATTTTTCCTCTTAATCTTTTTTTTTTTTTTTAAGGAATTTTTCCCCTTAATCTTAGAAGGTTTTGATGTGAATACTGTCTCTAGTTGATTTTTGAGATCAAACGACCCAGCTTCTGTTCAACTCTTTTGATTCTCACTTCTCTCTTCTGATGTAGATATTTGAACAGAAAGAAACAGAAACGTTTAACATGCAGCTTCATTAACATGATCGAAATCATAGATAATCAGATATATGAACCTAGAAGGTTGGTGTTCATTGCAAATTAAATAAATAAAAGAAGGTTGGAGATTACATTTTAATTTTGAATTAAAGTCACAATGACCTTGTTCTTTCATTGATTTTCTTTCTCCTTTGAGCATATTTTCTTACGGTATCACAGTTTAAGGAATTACACTTTCGGAAAATAATCAGTCAGAGATATTCTGAAAGGAAAAGAAGCTCTATTTTCAATATATATATATTTATGCATATAATAATTGCCTAGTAAGCTTAATTAATTATTAGGAGCAGGCGTATGTATGTTTTGAGATGGCTGTGAAGGGAGAAGAGAATCAACCAAGGCATGAACCAGAGTTTCTGCATCAACAAATCCTGAGGTTGCTACTACTTGTCACTACTATGGAAGCCGTGAGAATGAGTATGAGGAAGTTCTGAGGCCCATTCTCTGGTTAATTTCTCCAGAATATTTCCCTCTATCAACTCAACAACTAATTCTACTTACCATTGCAGCAAAGCTATGTTTATATCTGATATTTTAGAAGAGCTTTCAGAAGAAGCTGGTCTAAGGTGACTGACTTCCTTACAAGCACTGCTACAAAACGCACAAATAAGCTCAAATTTTAAATTCTTGCATCTGCTATCATTACATTTTCAGTTTATAGTTGGTTTATTTCCTTAAACGCTAATATAATGTTACCAATATTGTGTTGCATCTATCTCTACCAATAGACAGGGAAAACTTTTGACATGGAATTGTTAATTGTGTAATCCTCCATGGCGGCTGGTGCAATCGTCTATCTGTATAAAAGTTGTGACACTCGGAAGGAAAAAAAAAAAAAGGGGGCTTTACTAATAAGAAATTGGATTGCAGGTCGATCTCATAGCTTAAAAGTGATTTTTTGAACTTCTATATGTTTCAGTACCAGCTAGGTGTTTATGTACAAACAAGACCTTTTTTTCTCTGATAATATGTAGTAAATATTTAGGGAGAAGATGATGAAAGGAATTCAGCAGCCTATTTTATTTCAGTTGCAGCTCTATGTTTTATAATAGGGTAAACACTGCGCAGAATATTTACAACAGCTAATACATAGGCCTTTTACACATAGCACTCTTATCCCCCTAAAATGCAGAATCTGTGACCTACAACCATATAACTGTTGCTACCAAAAGCAGAAAGATGTATCAGTGAAGTGCAATTTTAGAACTACCCTTTACTTATACAAGCACAATAAACAAAAGAAAAGTCAAAAGTCATATGACTTTCCCTCAAATTTGCACCCTTGATGGCTGCTATCATGAACTCCAACATGTGCTAAACAGAACTAAATATTGGTTCTCTTATCTCTAATTATGTAAGCTTCTAGTCATGGTGGTTCAACATGTGAAGTATGCAAACTTCTATAGCAGTTTCTATTTTTTGGTGGTCACGAAAATAATGCATCAAAATAATTTCTCTTTGTGGAATATATGTAGCTATGGTGCCACATTAACATGTAAATGCCAAACGATTCCTTGGACATGCAGGAAAAACTATTGGTAGCCCTGGAAAATCAAGTCCCAAATGAAGCTTACAAGCTCATTCTTAGTGTTGCAGCCAGTTTGTTTGCCGACTATACTGGTAATTGAAATTCTGAACCAAATTTTTTATGATGGTACTAGACACATCAAATTCTATATATTTATAGGACATTTTTTCCTTAAGGTTGTTGAGAATTTAATATGAATATTATTAAAGATCTGAATTCGATTAATAATTGCTCTAGTTATACTTCAATGCAGATTTGTGTGGTGCTGTTGCTGCCCAGCCTGGTGACTCCCTTCTGGAAAAGGATTGCTAGAATTGAAAGTGAAGCGGATTTGATTTCTTGCGACATCAATCAACAAATACTTTCAGGATTACTTGAAAACAAAGCCTCATTCTTTGAATCCGTAAATGCTTCAACAGTCAATCTAGCTCGATTTTTGTGCTCATTGTTGGACAAAAATGAAGTACGGCTATCCGAGAATGAAATGAAGGTGGAGGCATTAACTTTTTCAACTTAATTAGTATGTTTGCACACCAGAGTATGCACTCAATGTTCTTATTTGGATAATGCAGGTGGCTTCCACATTGTTTCCAGCAATGTCAACAATTCCTCACCTGTCACAGATTTCGTATATCTCATTGAATGGCTTATTCTTTGCATATTATACAAGAGGCAATCAACTATTTTCTATGTTTTCCAACTCTACATTTTCTTCTTCCCAAACTGTTACAAGAAAATACAGCTGGTATACTCGGGCTGCAAATCGCTTTACCGGGAAACTATATGGTGAATCAACAAAGATTTCCCCTTCTGATGTAATCAACTGGGGCAATTCTCATGATTTTTTATTCCTTAGTACTGCAGGTATGGATGGAAAAGGGGCACCCTCTTTAGGGTTCCCTATGAAATCATTGATTGATTTCTTCACTGGTGAATCCTTCTATAGTGGTAGCTTGTATTTGGCAACACAAGATGGGAGAGTGCTCATAGGAGGGACTCCGATTACTCATGTGAATTTGAATGGAAATCAACTGTCATTTTTATTACCAAGCCCTAATGGTGATCAACTTTAAAAAGTTGAAAATGTCACGTGTCAGGCCGGTGATGGCAAACCTCAAGCATCTACATTAAGCATATGGGAAAAGAAGTATGTCATTAACTGTTCACCAGTTGAAATTGCTGGACTAAAATTGGTAAGTTTAATTATTTGCTGAAACTATAACTTCTATAGCTATCTTGCTGGTTAATGAATTACTATCTTGAATAATATATTAGTGCAAATAATCAACATACAGGAAGACATAATTTTGAGAAATTAAAATTTCTTTGATATGTACAGGTATATGTGCTGGCTATACCACAAAACCATTTGGTGTACCTCATTCACGAGAACATCAAATTCGCACTTGTGCTACTCATAATGATCCTCATTGTTATGTCCAGTATTATATTTGCTTTTGTTTTACTGACCGTTCGATCTGCAAGAAGAGAGATGAAGTTATGTGTTCGTCTCATAAAGCAAATGCAGTCGACTCTTCAAGCAGAAAGGAAGAATATGAATAAAAGTCTTGCCTTTGCTAGTGCAAGCCATGATGCGTGTGCTTCCTTAGCAGGCCTTGCTGGTTTGATAGAGTTATGTCCCTATCACGTTGTGCCTGGATCAGAATTGCAGGCAAATTTGATACAAATGGAAACTTGTGCAAAGGACCTACTAGGTTGGTAAAGACATTGCTACCTACCACCATTTTTATTTTTATATAGTACTATATAAAGTTGCCCGTATACTAGTTTTGTTGTAGCTAAGCAAACTAATTATATGCATCCAACTGTTGTGCATTACTTCAGGTATATTGAATTCTATTCTAGATACAAGTAAAATCGAAGCTGGCCGAATGCAACTCGATGAGGAGGAATTTGACTTGGAACAACTTCTAGAAGATGATGTGGATTTGTATTATCCCACTGGTATGAAGAAAGGGGCAGATGTGGTGTTAGATCCCTATGATGGCTCCATAACTAAGAAACTTTCTCGTGTGAAAGGTGATCGTGGAAAGTTGAAACAGATATTATGCAACTTATTAAGTAATGCTGTCAAATTTACTTCAGATGGACTTGTTATTGTTCGCGCTTGGGCTAGAAAACCAAGTTTTGAGAACGAAATACTTGCTTCTAATCACAATAACTTGCTAAGCTGCATGCCATGCTTCTTTAATCAGGTTGATAAAATGTATAATGAGTCAAGGGCGGTGAGTCATATTCAAAAAGATCCAAATTGTATGGAATTTGTATTTGAGGTAAATGACACTGGGAAAGGGATTCCAAAAGAGATGCAAAAATCTGTTTTTGAGAACTATGTTCATGTCAAGGAGACAACTCTAGGACAAGAAGGAACTGGTTTGGGGCTTGGCATTGTTCAGTCAGTGGTATGTAATCTGAAACTCTGGATTTCAGTATAAACTAAATACTTGTGTATAGTGATGAAACCATTACTAGATTATATCTCATTATTTTTTTTTAAATATATATTCTAGGTTCGTCTAATGGGAGGAGAGATAGGGATTGCGGAGAAGGAAGTCGGTCAAAGGGGCACTTGCTTCAGGTTCAATGTGTTTTTCGGAGTATGTGCTGTTATAGACTTCTCTGGGAATGCAAGAGAAGATGACATCGAAGCTCATGGTGGTTTAGTATCCTGTGATTTTTATCATCATTCAAGCTCCATTAGTCGAATCTATAGCCCCAAGATAGAAATATCCCGAGTCATACTATTCATTCAGAGCCATGAAAGGAGTCATATTATAAAAAGGTTCATGGAGAGACAGGGAATAAGAGCCCATGTGGTGGAGCAACAAGAACAACTTGTGGAGACTTTCAAGAGAATCAAATAGAAAGTGAACCATTCACGGGAAACCTCTTCGAGTAAATCTGATGTCAGTTCAATCAGAACATCTAGTACTCGATCAAAGGATGTGCCCCTTAGTTCACTAGAAGGTACAGATAATGTTCCACCCGTTCAAAGGCGAACTAGTCCTAGAGGTTTGTCAAGCTTTGTATTAATTGTGATCGATACAAACGCTGGGCCATTTCGGGAAATTTGTAGGGCTGTGGCCGAGTTTAGAAGGGATCTAACAAACAACTTCTGTAGTAGGGTTGTTTGGTTAGATAAACCAGGCATGCACAATATGGATTTTCATGGCCTAGATGAGGATAAGCTTCCTGCAATGGACTTAATGATATCCAAGCCACTCCATGGCTCCTGCTTAAAACAAATTATCGGACTTCTCCCTGAGTTTGGGGGAACAATGCAAGCCATGCCACTAAGAAGAGGAGAAACTTCATACAATGATAGATTTTTGCCCCAGTACAGCACTTTTGTCATACCTAATAAGACTCCTGTGAGGCAAATGGCTGGAAAGTCAAATGCAGAAGGTTCCTTCAGCCTGGAAAAAGACATAGAGGAGCTTGAAGCACCTAGAAAATTGTACCATGTTCCTACTTCCACCACCACTAAAAAGACGAGAAAATTCATCGAAGGCTGAAAATATTGCATCTGGACAAATTCATAAAAAACCCAGCACTATAGCTACAGCTAATACGAGTGAGAAGAGGGCTATGGAAGGGAATTTATCTGGAAAAAATCTTCCATTCCAGGAGGGTGAGGGCTGGAGCAGTAAAAAGCCTTTGACAGGGAAGAGAATCTTGGTGGCTGATGATGATCCAACCGGGCGCAAAATGGCAACATCTTTTGCTTCCCAGCTTGGTGCATATACTTCTTCCTGTGTCAATGGGAAAGCAGCTCTGGAAGCAGTTTGCAAGGGTCTGGATGATCAATACATATCTGGAGCTTCCCAGATATCAACACCTTTTGATTATATTCTAATGGATTGTGAGGTAAAGCAAGACAAAACTAATTTGACATTTTATGTACAAAGTTTCTCGCTGGACAGTTGTTGCTAAGTTATGCAGAATATATGCAGGTGGTATTATTTCATTTTATTTATTTATATTTTGGTGTACTAGCAGATGCCGGTGATGAATGGGATAGAAGCAACTCAGCGCATCAGAGAAGTTGAAGGAAATCATGGAGTTCACATACAAATCATTGCACTAACTGTACGTGAAACAGGAGAGGAGGAGATGGACAGAATGTTTGAGGCTGGAGTAGATGGCTTCTTAACCAAACCCCTCAACAAAGAAAATCTTTTGGAGCTTGTATTTTCCTTGGCATAATAAAATCAGAATTATGCTGTACCCTTGCAAAATTTTCATCTTTTTGTCAGGTCTCATCTCATATGTTTTAGTTTCCTTTTAACTAGGTTATAAATCCTTCTATTTATTTATTTATTTTTTATGAGCTATTCACTGACTACATAATGTAGGTACTTATCACAAGTACTGCAATATCAGATGATATTATAAGTAATGTTGCTTTCTTATGCAGTTACATGCGATAAACAGAGACATCTTATTGAACAGCCAAACTATCATTACTTTTTTAGACATTATATAGCATATGCTCATTTAGCATGAAAAAGAATTGACCTTGCATGCATTATTTGAGCTCAACTTTAATAGAAGATTTAATTGGAAGCGTGGCGCTTGTCCTTCTCCAGGTTGTCCTTGCAGTAATTTTCCAAAGGATCTGATTGTTTATTCTTGTCCCTTACATGGATAGCAGCAGCACTCAGTTCCTCTACCTCATCCCAAAGAGCCACGGATTTTCCACTCTCATGGTTACCAGAGCAGGTCTCTTCTGCACTCTTGATGATCTCTGCCACCTTCTCCAATAGACTATCGGCTGCAGCCTCCAATGGATGAAAAAGACACGCCCTGCCTTTCTAAATGGAATGCTGCACCTCTTCCAAGGATTATTTAGCAATGTGAATTGAAGGTCTTGAGAGAAAATACAATATTTCTCCAAGTCTATCATTGATAAACATATAAATAACCGGGGCAAGCATGACTGTGGATGCAAAATTCTTGTCGTTTGTCTTTCAATCTAAGACTTCCACATTATCAGCCACTGGAGGTTTTGTATGAAAATGTCCAATGGTTCTTTTTGAGTTTGGAGTGAACTTTTGTTCAGAAGCCCTTGAATATGCATGGTTAAAACAACTACTAGAAAATTAAACATAAAAATGCAACATTGGAGATCTAAGTTACAACTTTGACATTTTTCTGTTGTCATGATAAATATATCTTGAAACACTCAGAAAAATCGAAGAAATGCACTAGTAATTATTATAGTGCCAAAATCAACTAGGTAGTCTAGTTGAGGGATCTTTTGATGACAGACAATTTGTTCCTAATTCGTTTACAAGATAGACAGAAAGACAGACTGACATTAATTTGCTCCAAGCCAGGAAAAATTCTAGCAAAGTTTTATAGCATAATCGAACAGAATTATTTACAAGGAAGATACACAGTTATAGAGTTTTCTTGACGTTCTTAATCAAAATGCCTGCTATATATATGCCAATGAGCAGAAGCTTGCAAGATTGACTTTGTGTTGGATTATTAATTAATTAACAAGAAAAGGAATCAGGCTTGATTGTTACCTCAAAAAGAGAAAAAGGAACAAAAGCGTTTGATTAATTTGAGCTTAAGTTATATATGAAGTTGCAAGTTGAAGCTTTTCCGAATCAAAGAAGTTGCTGAAGTCACCCTTTCTTCTCTATGGCCATGGTATCAGATTCAATTATTACCCTTCGTTGGCCCTTGCATAGAGATTCTTTTCGTTGCTATAAAAACTCCACTATCTAATCTTTAACAGGACAGGTCATAGTTCTCTGCATGCATGGCCAATCCCGCAGAGAAGTCTACATGGGGGAAAATGAAGTTTCAAGTTTTTTCTCTGGCAGGAATTGTTGTTTTCAGCTTTGCAGGTATGTGGGCAACTTGATCCCTTGTATTAGAGGTCATTAGTTTCCTATATTAATGAATTGAATGATTGCACGATCCATTGGTTACAGCTGAAAAATGGCGGCAGCTGTTGGGAGAAGAGGATTCTTCAGGAAGGCGGACAGAGAAATTCACGTTGATGAATTGCTTTGATATGAGTTATGGAACGATAGCATGCGTATTGAAGGAGATGATAAAGGTCTACTTGTACTACGTGAGAGCAGTAGATGTTCAGAAAGTAAGAGGCCAAGTAACTGAAAAGGCATTGATAGACAAGTTATCCAAGGGCCACAACATGGAGGAGGCGGCAAAGGCAGCACAGGAGGAAGGAAGGGCGGCAGGGAAAAGAGCATATTGGCAGGCAAAGCATGTAATGGGACCAATGGTGGCGTCTGGTTGGGAGCTGTTTGAAACGGTGTATGTTGGGGGGTCTCTGGCGGAGGGACTGGTTAAGAGTTGGGGGACATTTGTGGGGGCATACGGGGGAGGACTAGTTGGGGAAGGGAAGATTGGGTGGCTAGGATTTGTGGTGGGAAGCCAATTAGGAAGCTGGATTGGAGCAAGGATTGGAGTCGTGGCCTATGATGTGGGAATTGGCCTCCGATATTTGCTTCACAAGATGCCACCTTTTCTTTCCTGGCACTCTTGAATTCGTGCCCATTTTATGTATATATATATATATATATATATTATGTGTGTGAATCAAAGAGAAAGGTAATTGTATTGTATAATCAACACAAGTTTAGTTCAACTCATAATCAATATATTGTCTTATCGTCTCATTATCATCGTAATCACGTAATAACATTGTGTGTGTGTATATATATATATAGCGGAGAAGTTAATTTTGGGGCAAGGCGTGCGAAATGGGGACAAGTTCAAGTATATTGACCATGAAACATTGACAATGAAATGAAATGAAGTTATCCCAAGGCCGTGCTAATAATAATTTAAGGGGAAAAAAAATGGACTTATGATTCCCTCCTCGTTTTCTTCCCGACATATTTGTACTCGATTCCGATCCAACACTTTACCCTTCACCAACCCGGCCGTGTAATAAAAACAAAATACTAAAAAACGAGACCATCTGTCTCAAGTTTTCCTCCATCAAACTCTCACCTGTGCTGTCTATCGCTATAAATAAAAGCCAGAAAGAAAAACTTCTCACTTGTCTCATGGCTTCCTTCTTCTGTTCCACCAAAATTTTCTTGCTACTACTCCTTCTCTCGGCAGTTCCTGTAGCTTTTATTATTCACCTGGAAACTTCCAAGCCCGCGACTCATGTGTACGAGTATCACAGCACTGGGTGGTTCCGGGAGTGCACCAAGTGGGACGACGTTAACCGTCGATTCCTTGTTTCTTTCATGGAGGGTGGCCTTGGGGAGGTTCCGGTGCCCCAAGATTACCTTCCGGGAACAATTCTGAAGGAGATTCGGGTTGTGGAAAACGTGGGTTTAGGTAAGAATTCGTCGCTTGGGTTCGTTATTGACCGGCCGAGGAATCGGTTGGTTGTGGTCATCGCCGATGTCATTGGAAATCTCTACAGTTCGGTGGCGGCCTATGATTTGAGGACGTGGGAAAGGATTTTTCTGACTAAACTCAGCGGTCCAGGTGAGCATATACGCTTTAATTACTACAATACCCGTAATAATTGGGAGCCATCCATCTCTCCTCCCTGCTTGAAGCTCAAACAGGGAGATAATAATAATGTAATAAAAGGGGATTTTTTTTTTTTTTTTTTTTTTGAATCCAAGGGGCTTTCTCATCTTTGTGTAAATAAACATATACTAATTCTTTTCTAATAAATTAAAAAATTTGGCAGTCGAATCATAGTTGAGGACAAGAGTTTAATTATATATGGAGATGGAGGAGAAGTTAGTCAAAAAGTCCTGAGC
>CAVNYN010202116.1:0-35512 GCA_963692815.1 Nyctanthes arbor-tristis
GTTTTTACGTTCCTAAATCTATAGAAAATTTTTTTCACAAGCCCGGAAAAGCCCGAAAAAAACCGAATTATTACCCGAGCCCGAACCGGGACCGAAACCGTTTGGGCTTGCCATTTTTAGGACCGAGACCGGGACCGAACCGAAGATGTTTGGTCCGGTCTTGGTCCTTCAAAAACCCGGGACCGAAACCCGTTTGCACAGCCCTATGGAGAACAGGGTAATTGGCACAAAATGTCACTACCTTTGTACAATCTTGTGCAATTGGTCCCTACATATAAATTCTTGGCAATGCCATCCATACTTTTAGATTTTCTTAACACAATTCATCCTCAGTACTAAATTGGTCATTTATTAGAAGGGCATTATTGTCCGCTGACACTTTTAATATTTAAAAAGAGGCCCAAAAAAAAAGTCCACAATATGAATATAATTATTGATTGAATAAAAATAAGTATTTAAAAATAAAAAATAGAATAAAAAGAAAAAAACTACAAGCTATTTATTTTTCTAATCTCACTAGTAATCCCAATCAATTATTTTTTTTTTTTTTACATAAAGCCACTACCTATAACATCCTGCAAAAATCTTATAAACAAATTATGCAATATAATCGTCATTTTAATAATGATGAAAGAGTTATTTGTATTTGCATCAATTAAAATGTTATAATATCATGACAAAGTGATCAAATTGAGTTGCATCAATGGTAAAATTACAAGATTTGTCACTCGAATGAATACCAAGGAAAAGAATGTGATAATATAATTGTATCAGATTGCAAAGTTGACATTAACTGACAAAAATTGAAACGTGACAATGTAATCGTATTTGAAGTATTGCAAGAATGTTATACACATAAATGTCAAGAACTAGAACATGATTGATACTTGGACAATGAATTCGAATTAGAATATGGTTATTGAGAATGTATTGATAATAATTGAGTAACCACATGATTTTGCTATTGATAACGTAAATATTATTTTAACAATAATCGAATAATCATTTGAAATATCACAAGAATTCAAAGAATTGTGACTCAATAGAGCCTAGAGGTAAAGAATATGGTTATTAGTTAGAATTTTTGAAGTTGGTAACCTAATTGTAAAACCCTATTAAGTGAAAGGGCTCAAGTAATATAAATCGAACTATTATGACTTAATTATAAGGCAACACAAAGTATAAGGACTGTTTGGGCAAATTGCCGCCAAGTGTACGGCGCTACATTGCGTCACGTGTCATAGTTTGAATGGCAGAACTCAAATGTTTATTAAAATCAATTGAATTTGGATATTTTTCAAGGTTATAAATAGGGCAAAAGGTGTGAGAATTCTCTAAAACAAGCCAACCTCCCAATCCTTAATCTTGGTTCCTTCCTTTCAATGTTTTTTCCTCTTTGTAAATAGCAAGAGCCTTTAAAAATAAAGGAAATTCGTCCAAATGAAGGGAGATGAGGAAAACAACTTTTAAAACATATCAAACCCTAAATATTGCATTTGGAAATGACCCCACATCATAGATATATAATGGAACCAACATGAAACGCCATTTTTTATTAAGGAAAATGAAGGTTTTGAGGGTATTTGTCAACAACTCAATGAATCTTTGGAAAAATCAAGCTAAAGATGTGAGTAACTAATGCTTTGATCTCCCTTTTTGCATTATGATGTTTTGATACGATAAGTATGATTTTAATTGAAATATTCCATGAGACAAACATGAATTTGATGCAATGAAAAGAAAGATTGGTTTATTGCATTCGAATCACTAGTTGTTCTACCCGTCTTGTATTGAATTGTTTCTCACACTATGACCTATTCAATAATCACGGGATACGGAAGATTAGTGTGGTGTTTGCTTTGAATTGGAACTTCAGTAACGATCAACCGGGGTTAATTGTCGATCCACTTAATTGTACATGGTCATAATTGAATTGGTATGACTTTTGCGGTCACCACGGGTAGTAGTTTAACTAGTGATAGGGCCCTCTTGTGCATTGAAAAGCTTTGTGCATTCAATGATCTTCTTGGAAATAAATCTTTAAATTAAAGGGTGAATCTAAAGGTTTTGTTACTCACTGAGTACTTCGTACTCACTCACCCTTTAATACAATTTTTGTAGATGATTGAAGCTATGACGGCAGGCATTGGAATATGCTCGCAAACGGGAATAGAGTTGTGCGTGTCATGGAAACCTCTCTTTGAAAATATTATGAATTTAATACATTTTGTATTAACAAATATGCCCACCTTTTTTCTAATTTTATATAGCATTGGCAACTTACCTTCTAGTATCATAACTCTCCAATGCTCGTTTTGGTAATCAATGAAAAATACCTATTAATATAACATGTTGAGTTCTTTGCATTTTATTGAGAAACCGAGTTTCCATGATTCTTTAAAAATATAACAACTTGTTAGTTTAAGTAATTAGTTTTATTAAGTCAAAAGCTATTGGTTTGTTTTGTACTTCTCGTATCTACTATTTGTATTAAAACTTCCGCTATAAAATTTGGTAATCAATATAAGATATTGAAAATATTGTAAAATTTAGCGGGAGCGTGACACTACCGCTGCAAGTCGTCTCGATGTTTTTCTTTCCTTTTTTACCCAACAAAATGTTTTTTGTTTAATTATTTTTATTTTTTTTCAATAATGCTAATTATTTTAGAAACTTTTATTTGGAATTATTTCTAATTTCAAATGTGACTTGACAAAAATAACCTTGTAATAAAGGACTAATTTAGCACGAAGGATGAATTGTGCTCAAAAAATGTAAAAGTAGGGGTGAAGTTGCCAAGAATTTATAGGTAAGGACTAAATGCATAAGTGTTTTCAAAGGTAGGGACTTTTTGTGCCACTTACCCATGGAAAAATTGTCAATCAAATATTATAAAAAAAAAAAAGAATTTAAATGAAGAATACCATAAGGAACCAGGGCCGGTTCCTTAGAAAATTTCAAAAGTTTTGCCAATCAAATATTAATGTTTATATGGTAATGCATGATAAAAAGGCGACACATGGCCACAGGTAAAGCCACTACAAGAATTTAATATTAATCCTACAAATTTTCCGCATACAAAATTAAAATTATAGGCAAAAATCTCTTTTCCCTTCAAGGTAGATCTTTTGTCAGTACTCTTCTTTCCCTACAAATTTTTTTTTGTATACAAAATCTTTATATAGGCAAAGGTTACTTTTCATTGCGAAACAGTATTTCGTCGATCTTGTACTTTCCTTACAAAATTTTTTCGCATACAAAATTAAAATTACAGGCAGAAGTCACTTTTCCCTATAAAAAAATAATTTGTGGGTGGTTGTCTTTTCCCTACAAATTTTTTTCCCATTACAACTAAAACTTTATATTGAAAGTTTCCATTTCCCAACATAAGAATATCTTGTATGGCTTGTAGTATCCCTATGAAATTATTTCTGCATACAAATGAAATTTGCAGGCATAATTCATATTTCCACCATGAGCAAGTGCTTGTAGCGATTTTCATGTAAGCTACAATATAAATAAAATTTGCAGACGGAGTTAACATTTTCTGACAAATCGGCTATTCGTAATTATTTGCATTATACCCGCCTAATTATTTGTATTGAACCCGCCTTAATTATTATTATTAGTTATTAAAAAAACTAGTAGAGCCTAAAAAATGATAAAATTTTCTCCAAGTTTTTCGCAACTACATTTCCTTTTTCCCCCCAATTATTATGTATGCCTTTTCCCCCTTATAACCCTAATAACCAAGATATTATCTCCTTCTAATTATTATTTTATATTAAGTTAATCATCTGCAAGGCTATATAGCCACAGCCCATGGTTCATTCATTCTCACCGTAAGTTTATTCTCCAATCCTCAATCAGATTATTCGGTGGCATCTTCACGTCAATTAGCTTATTTCCGCTATAGGCTTTCATATCGAAGATCCCTACTTGTATTGTGCTCTGCCACTCATCTGCTATTGGGCGTATTTTCCCACCACAAGACAATGTATTCTACTCCTCTACGTCTGGTGAGTTTCTGAGCAGTCTGATGAGTTTCTGAGCAATTCGATTTTACTACAGCAGTCTGGTGAGTTTTTAAGCAATTCTCTATCTTTTTTTTTTTTTTTTTTTTTTAACCTTTCAATTCCTATCGTTCACATTCTATTCTTTAATATGGTGTTGTTGTTAGACCACTGTTAATTTGTGCATATTTGTTTAAACCAAAATAGTATCCTTATCTCTAGTTTGATTATTCTAATTCTTAAATTCGATTGTTACTTTTTAGCATGTTTGAGGTGCAAATTATGGGATATTGATTGTTTTTTTTTTCTTTAATGGCTGTCCATGTGTGCTTATTTTAATTTAATACCTTGTGTTCACTATTAAATGTATTCAGAATTCTGCTTCCTTTGCGTAATTGTATATATATACACAGTTTAGAAGGGCTAAACTTCCAAAGAATTATAGGACTAGAAAGTATTTGGGATTGCTTATAAGCATTGGGTAATTAGCTTCATTTTGCATTGAATGCTTTAAAGGGAATAGAGGCTTCGAGTATTCATCTCTTAGGGATGAAGATAGTAATTAAAAAAAAAAAACTGGGGGCCAAATTTACCAATTAGGATGAATCATGGTTATATTTTCCAGAATACAGACTTTATTCATTAACAATTTGGACAACTCCTTTTTTGTTTAGAATTAAGATAATGCTTCTCAATAATAAGTTATAGAATTGAAGTTGGGATAAATTAATAGTTTCCTGTCTTTTTTATAAGGTTGGTGCATAGAAGCTAAAAAATCTGAGTTAACTGAACTCCAATCTGTCTGGGTTGCTTTGCCAATGTTGGTATAAAGTGTTATTCCTACTTAATTTTCTAGAATGAATAGGTTAAAATTTTAGGGAATTAAGACATAATTTTCACTGATTTATGCACTTCTAGGTAAATATGTACAATGTAGTACGGGCTACATACTAGAATGATGCTCATAGAATTTGGAAGAGAATGACAGAGAGTTTCAAAAACAAAATAACAAATAAAAGGGGTTGAATTGAAAATAATAATAGGTATAGTTTTAACTATTTTGTTAAGTCTCCAAGCATTCTCGGATAAATGCCACCAAAAGTGAGTACTCATTTACTCTACAAGTTAACTTTTATCTATTCTTGATGAGTTATGTTTTCAGCATAGACGCAGCTTTGTTATTTTCTCTACCTAATGCCATTGTATAGGATTTGAATAAGAGAGAAAAAAGGGGGAAAATGGTAATAGAGATAATATGAAGAATAGAAAGTACTCAATGGAAAACTAATGGAGGGACAGCCTAATTCGGTAGAGAAATGGGCCAAAGTTATAAAGAATGAAGTGGATCAATTACTTTGCAAATTGTTGGCCGAAATTTTTAGGAATTATATATCATGGAGATAATATAAAGAATAGAAAGTCCTAGATGGAAAAGTAATAGAGTGATAGCCTAGTTTGGCAGGGAAGACTCTCACAGAATGTTGTCAAGTACGAAGATATGTCTCATTGAGGGTTCTGAAATTGTTCCCTTGTTTGACGCAGGAGTATACTAAGTGCATATATATAGATGTGCTCTATAGAATTCCAGTGGTAAGAAAATAGGTTCTAAAAAGTAAGCTTGTGTTATTATACACCTTTCATTCTGAAAAATTATTTAAGGAAATTTTGGCATAGTCATCCATATTGTATTTCAAAATTAGATATCTACTTTCCCTTAGCGAGTCATGTTGTTAGCATTCACAAGTATGCCACATTTTCTGTCCTTATTCTAATATCAGAATTTGACTTCCACAAACCAATTTTGATATTGGAAGAGTGAAAGCAAAATGGTATAGTATATTAAATATGTAGAATGAGAATGATTTATTTGTATTTACTTTTGTATGGGAATGGCAACTTGTAGTATTAAAAGAAATTATTTGAAACTTAAAAAAGGGCTTATCATTTGATTTGTTTGAGATTGATATCATGTGGAGTGCGAATTATGTAAAGCATCTTGAAAAATGAATCATGTAGTACTGCTTGTGATTTGGAAAACGTTAGAAAATGTGACAAAAAATATGCAGATTGACAATTTGAATTGGTTTCTAGAGTTAATTTACCCAAGAGTTTTTGGGATTATTTTATTATTTGAAACTAGTCAAATATGTTGCATTCAATTGAAGATAGGGGATTATAATGGATTGTTGGTGCTCTTTTGTTGCTATACTCGTATACTACATTTCTTAGGACATACATGATTAAAAATAATATTGTACCTTTCAATCTAAAGTAGAAAGTAATGTACTTAAACTGAAAGTTATATAGAAGAGCAAATTCATACTATTGCTACTTCTATATTATATATTGTCTTCTTCATAGTATTATCTGCTATGTTTGGAATATTTGAAACACCAAAATGGCTTATAAATATTATTGTGTTGTGCAATGTTTTGGTAGGAGGATATGGTTGCCAAAACTAGTGAACGTCACATTGACAAGGCAAAAGAGCAACTACTTCTTGAAGACATTCATTCGGAAGAGATATCTATTGATGATGTTAATGCTAGATTAACTATTATAATATCTCTCAATGATGTTTACTATATTCCACTTTTGTTACCAACAATTACTATTCAATTTTGCCACAAAATTTTGAATCTGATAATAAATTTATTATTGATTTTATTTGTATTTAATATTTTATTGTTTATCTCAATATCAATTTTAAATAGGTGACATAAATTAATATTGACAAAACAGATATAGAGCATAAAAAATAATTCCTTGTCGGGAAAAGAAAGTTCAGGCTAAAAATATTACATATTTAGCCTCAAGTTTTTCCTTGTCAGTAATACAAAATTTATTTGTGATCAAAAGCATCGTATGCCTATGAATTTTCTCCCTACAATAGTGTATTATGACAAAAAAATGATCTTCTCTGCCTACGAATATCTCTCTCTAAAAAAAAATGTGTTTGTGATGAAATGGATCTTTTGCCTATAAATAAGTTTCCCTACAAAACTTCATTTGTAATGAGAAGGCTCTTGTCCATACAAATGACTCTTCTTACAAATGGTTACTTGTGGTGAAAATGGTCTTTTGCCTACAAATGTATTTGTAAGGAAAACACTTATACGACAAATCGTATTTGTCTGCAAATAGTTTGCAGGGCAAGGGATTAGGCCACAAAGTTGTAAATTTTCCTTTCACCACGATGATTGCCTCACAAACTTCACCACAAAAATTTTTTGTCTGGAAAGAGTTTTGCCTACAAATTTATACTTTTCCCCACAAATATTTTTTATAGGGAAATACAAAAAATCTTGTAGTGGCTGCAATGATTATTGTAAAGTTATAATGGAACGATATTATGTATAATAATGATTAACTTGTATTTGTAAAATCTCGCTCTCGATTTTGAATTGAGATATATATTTAAATGCTTCTACTACCAATATTTCGAGATAATATGGTAAAAAATTGGGGGCGCGACAAAAGCTAGGGATGTGTGGAAGGCCAAGACTTTCTATTTTATCAGATAGGATGCTTATATTTGCTGGATTTCAACTTTGACATATATTGGCTTCCATGTGTTTGTATTGATGCTTAATAGCATTAGGTTGAACGTTTGGGTTCAAAGCTACATTTTATTGGCCGAACTTCAACGGACTTCTTGTGATTAGGCAGCCTAATTAGTCAGTATTTATTCATTGGATTTTTGACCATATAGGTCAAATTATTCTCATAAAATAAAAATCTCAATCAACTAAATAACTACTTTTAATCAAGAAGAAATTTTTAGTTTATGTTTTCATAATGAAATTGTATATAAAACAATAATGCTCGTTCATCAGAGTGATTGAAAATTGTGTGCTAGCTTCCATGTGTCTGTATTGATGCCTTATAGCATTAGGCTAAACTTTTAGGTCCAAAGTTATATTTTATGCACTCCTCTAATTCCCGTCATTTCACTTTCGCAGTCAAACTGATTAGTAGATTTTATACGGTAATACTTATTTGTTGATTGAAGTTAACTGACAACAAATCATTTGTTGAATATTCATCTTTCAAATACTTCTGCTTTTATCCTGTTCTATTACATATATATATATATATATAGTCTGCGAGACTGTTGTACCACAATTTTCCCTCTAGAACTAGATTTTGAGGGGGTATTTTAGATTTTTTAGGTTAATTGAGATAATTTTTACGGTCATTTATATCTTTGCTGTTCCGATTTCAATTGATTTGATTATATTTAGTTGTTCTAATTTCAATTTTCCCTTATCTTCTTCTATCTTTCAGACAAGATTTTAGTTTTGTGATAATATGCCTTCATTTAAAATTGTTTATCGACGGATGGTATTTAACTTTTTAGATAGGAAAAATGACTGAGATTAAAAGGGTTCCTCATTTCGCTGATTTTTATATATAATTTTTGTATGAATTTAATATCTTATGCCGTCTTTTATAATTCTTTTATTTTCCCTTTAGTTATTTTGCTAAATATTTTAATTCGTCAAAATATGACATTATAATTTAAGTAGCTCATATTCAATCTTTAAAGATAAATCTTTAAAAAATAGAGATCACGTTACATATATGAAATAAAATTGATTGCACCGATTATAAATATGGATTGGTTTCTATATATTTATATTTACTGGTTGACTTCACACACACACACACACACTCGATCACATTAAAAAACTTATATTAGGAATGCAAAATATCCATTAAAAGTATTTAGATTCAAACGAAATCAAGTAAATGAGAATATTATTTATATAATAGTATACCTTTTTTAATCATTTTTAATTACTTTTGCGGTTTCCTTGGCTCAACTCTTGTTTGTTCACTATTTTATTAAATAGATTTTTATCAAATAAAGGTTTAAGATAATTTAGGTAATCTTGCCGATTATTATGAATAATCTTACACTTCTCAAACAGAATTAGAAGTAGTATATTTTAGATATGTGCGTTCATTATCTTATTATAATAACTTATTTTGAAAACTTTTCTTAAAAAATTAGACTGATTTATATGAAGTGCTTATTAGATTACTTAGTTTGTAATTATTTAACAATCTTTTATTCTCATCATATAGACAGTATTCACATATTTTGGAATGTTCTAGTATATTCACTCAATAAATGAATAAAATAGTTTTTGATTAATAGTTTATAATTAACATTTTAAAGTTTATAAAATGTCTATTAATATAGTTACTAAGTTAAATAAAATATTTTATTTCCTGAGATCATATAATTACATTTCACGTCCAGTTTAATATAATAAGTATTAGTTCACGGCAAGATAACAAAATATTGCGTTTGACAAGTGCCTATAATCATACATTTTTCAATCTTACATATTAACTATTATATATAATTTGTTTTGATATTGCCTGTGCAATGCACATGTGAAAATCAAATACCAAAAAATACAAAAGCTATAGGGGTAAGGGATGTGTTAAGGGTCAAAACTTTCTATTTTGACAAATAGGATGCTTCAATAACAAAAAGTAGGAGAGTTTTACATGTGCTTTTCAAAGATAGTAAATTTTCTCTAAAAGATAACAAATTTAACTAAATATTTAATTATAATTTTATCATTCAAGTGATATATCAATATGAGTAGTTTAATTTTGTATTTCCATAGTTAATTATTTTTCTCCATATGATAACAAATATAACTAAATGCTTACTAATTATTTTATTATTCAAGCAATATATCATTATCTTGTGTGTACACTTGGATTAATACTAGGCTTTAAATGCATTTCTATAAGTCTGGATATTGTAGCTGTGCTTGAAGCTTTTGTATCTACTCTATTATCTTACCTATCTGAGTGAGTAATCTGCCTAAGCCTTACCATTGGATACTTGCTGAATGAGAAGAGCCTAGACAGTCAAAATATCCTTCTAGGACAAGGCAGAATGCTAGGTCTGCACAATTATTCCTTGAGTTCCTGTGCGGGGCTGGCTGTATCTAACGTGGTCCGTCATTTTGAAGAAGCTATTGAAAGAGCAAATGTAATGTTAGCAGTGTGAAAACTAAAAAGCGTTTCATATTCAATAATATACAAGATGATTAGAAGACGACGATTTATAATAACAAGATAAGACAAACCTAAACTACAACCAAATAAGCTGAAGTGCCAAAAAACCCATAACAAAAATGTTTAACCAAATAATGCTTCTAACACCCCCCATCAAACTCATGATGGTCAATCAAGAGTTTGCCAAGAAGCAAAGTAAAGCACATTAGTTTTGACACTTCATCTCCAAGTAAGGATGAGGCAGGTCATGCGGTCTATGAGCTCAACTTGATAATTGTTCACCATAATAGGAGCGAACAACCATCCAAGTGCATAGTCTTCATGATTGTAGAAAGAGATCCAAACCCAACAACCAATTTCATATATACTGACACCAAAATTGAGAAACAAGAAGAGAAAACCAAAATTAAATTCCAGATATCAATTGGACCAAATTAGAGAGATAATTTCAAATATATAGACACTAATTCACATCAGGTTCCATCTCAAATTAATCACAAATGAAATCACTCTCAATCACATGCAATATCAAACCAAATAGCTAATTTAAGCCCATAAAATCAACCAAACAAGTGCTTAAACTTAATTTGCCTGCAACTCGTAATTGACATGTCACCAAATCCCAATGTGAGTAACCAATTCCAACCATATTGGACCAAATTGAGAAGAAGAAAGAGAGAACCTAGAGCCAATTCCAGATAAGTTAAAGCAGATATTCAGAAAAAATATTCCAATATGTTGACACTTATTCACACCAAGTATCAAGTAACCAAAAATCAAATCGCTCAACCATCTCTCTCTCTATATATATAAGCAACGTAGTATGCGGTACAGTTTTACAGCAATTTTCCTGCTAAAACTGTATTTTACGGGGATATTTTAGACTTTTTAAATTCCTTGTGATAATTCTTGTAGTCATCTATATCTTTGCTATTGTGATTTAAATTGATTGATTTGATTTTGTTGATCTGATTTCAATTTTCCCTTATCTTCTTCCATCTTCAAGAGAAGATTCTGGTTTTGTGATAATATGGCTTCATTTAAAACTGTTTTAGCTTTTTTGATAAATAGGGGTGTTATTTATGTAATAGTTTACTTTTTTTAATCATTTTGAATTGCACTTGTGGTCTATTCGAGTCATAGCTTATTAGTTTACTATTTTATTAAATGGATTTTATCATATAAAGATTGCATATGATTAAAATAATTCTTGTATATTATTATCAGTAATCTTATCATTTGTCAAAAAGAATTTGTTTATTTTTTATGAGTGCATTCATCATCTTATTATAACGACTTAATTTGAAACTTTTCCTTAAAAAATTGAACTGATTTATACCAAGTATTTATTAGGTTATTTATTTTGTAATTATCTAACAATCTTTTATTCTCATTATGTAAACTTTGCTTACACACTTTACGATCTAATCATTAAAAGAAGTAAAATAGTTTTTGATAAATAGTTTATAATTAACAAGTACTAGTTCCCGACAAGGTAACAAAATATCATTGTTAACAAGTGCCTGTACTCTGATGTTATTCAATTTTATGTATTAACTCCTTCTTATATTGCATGGTATTAATTAATACCTTGAAACCTAATTCTCCACCTCATCCTTTATGTCAACATGTACACCTCAAACCCTACATCAATAAACAGAGACACCAAATTAACCAACTGAGACAACAAGCAAACAAAAAAATTCATAACACAAAGAAAACATGATATTCCGCAAAGAGCATGCATCAACTCCATTGACTAGTAAAAGGTGATAATAATCTATAATTCGAGCTAGGAACCACGAACAACTTTGGATATGGGTCACCCATACAAATATTCCTCAACAATTTTATTTCTAGGCAATCTGGTGCTAGAACAACTAGACAAAGGTCGCTACAACAACGGAATTTAACCGACTAGAAAATATCTAAAAACAAACAGAAACAACTTCACCAGATGAGCATAGATCCAAATGGAAAAGTGAAGAAGACAAAGAAAATAATAGAAATAAACAAAACAAAGGACTTTGCCAGATTGCGATAGCCAGAGAGTGAAAGTAACGATAGACCTAGCCCAAAATCAAATGCTTTGATACTATATGAAAGCTAAAAAGGTTTTATATTCAATAATATATAAGATAGTTATAAAACGATTATTTATAATAAGATAAGACAAATCCTAGATTGTAACCTAATAAAAATCCATTATAACAAATATATTTATCTAAATAATACTTCTAATAAGTATTTGATCAAAATTATTTTTGACATGCTTTTTACTGTAGTATCGGAGAGATGGAGAGAAAATATTTATTGGGCTAGCTACAATCATTTATCAAGCATACCAAAATACTTGTAGCAATTTATAAAACATCATATTTTATGACATTTTAATGAAGTAGATATCTGACTTCAGTTTAATTAAAATAGTTATTCAAAATTAATTTTGAGCCTGGAGTTTGGATCATTTTTACTGAATATATTTCTGCTCCCAAATCGCCTGCACAGGAGTGTTTGAATTTGGGTTGGCCATATGCAAAAGCTCTTTAGGCTGCAAGTAACATGCATCACTTCCATGGGTCTTAGAACTTTTCTCGATATGGGCCCAAAAAATTATAATGTATTTAAGTTTTTTTTTTTAGTCTTATTTGGCTTTCTTTCTTTCTTTGTTTTTTTTTTTTTTGGAGGGGGGTTGGGTGCTTGAGGACTCAATTGAACGAGATTATAGAACATTATTATATACAATTTATCAATTGCTTTAGTTGACTTTTAAGAATGAATACTTATATTTGTTCAAGAATAATTATATTATGAGTATTCTTCTCTAACGAAATTCCTGTTATTTTGTTAAAGACATAGGATTTTAAAGAAATCCTAGTTGTGGCAAGGGAGTATGGTACAAGATTTAACGAGCACTTTCTTAAGATGTGTCGTTGGAGCTGGACTAGGCTACCTTAGCTTGAAAGCGGCATGTTGGAGTTTTTTTTGGATAGAGCAGTAGTACGTATTTTGAGTTTTGACACTTTTAATTTGTGGCTGATTTTGGTAATTAGCGTGTAACATCCTTTTTAATTTTTAACCATCAGATCAAAGAGATTATGTGTACATTGGTGGCAAGTCCTTATGAGAAAGCTCTAGAGTATATGCAGATTCTTGCTCGTGCATATACAGAAGAAGATCTTAGCCTTGAAGCTTTTATAGATCAAGATGATGCCACTGGCCATGAAGAACCTCTTGAACCGCAAAGTAGCCATATAGATAGAAAAACTCCGCAACTGCCTGGCATAGACAAAAATATCTACAATCATAGAGTTCTGCTTTAGATCAAATAAAATCAGGCTCCTTTAATACTTATGTTAACAACAGAGTCGTCTATTTACTGATTGTGTCATTAAAGGATATAAATTGACGTATTCAAGCAAAAAAGTAGGTTAACGATTGTTTAACGATATGGCCAAGCATTCTAGTGGTTTCGACTAATATCACTATATATTTAAATGTTCACAATGTTCTCTAAGCGTTCTCGCTGTTTCGATCATTTACTGATATGTCAACAATTAACATTGCTAATAAACATTGGTAGCTAAATCTTGTGAGTTTGATTAAAAACACTGAAACCCTCAAATGTTGACAATATCCTCTAAGCATTTTTAGTAGTTGCAATCGTGTTATAAGTCATCTAGAATTATTGTTTGCAATGTATAGGCTTTGTATCCTTTTAAATGTTCTTTTATTTGTGATCGCTTAACGATTCACATATAATAAGAAATTAATTAGACATCTCTATCAAGTAATCAATTTAAGGAATTAATTCAAAACAAACATGTCTGTTAAGTACTTAATCAAAACAGAAGTTGCTGTCTACTAATCAAAGCAAACATGTCTGTCTAGGAATTAACCCAAACAAATGTGTCTGTCAATGTATTGATCAAAACAGACATGTCAATTTTCTTTAACAGACAACCTACAATAAATCAGATAACATCCCAGTTGAGATCGGAAGAGCATACTAAGAGAACACTTCCTTAACAGACACATTCTATTTACTACACATGTATATATTTCAAATTTAGTCTTTGTGAAGTGCATGAAACTACTAACTGCATAAAATTTGTGTAATTGTCGCTAACTTTAGTTGTACAAACACATATTTATATATGTCAAATGAAGGACAACCACAAATATGCACACGATGTTTCCACAGTTTGTACAATCTTAAAAAATTATATTAGTTACCTTTTTGTTTATCACAAAGTAGTAACTGTGAAGTACATTTTAATGGTTGTGACCAATTGATCCACATCTACCGCACTTTTACCTCTTGTGAAACCCTCCAGTTGATGGTATTCTTATTTCTCTCTTGTACCTACGTCGTGATGTATATAATGGTGGTAGTACTATCATAGACTAAATACTTTCAGGGACATCCCATTCAACTTCATTGGGCATCAGGACAATAGATTCTTCATATGCTACCTTCCAATAGTTAGCTGTATAATACGGTAAGCTCAACAAGTACGGTAAATATCCTACCCCTTTGTTGCCACAATTACATGCTCACAAGGAAACTGATCTAATTGAAACTGCCTCCATCTTAGGTGTCAAAGTGCTTATGTATTACTGTGAAACCTCATGCTTCTCATTAAACCACCTCTACGATGTCTTTCTTATACTTTCAAGCAATGACAATATCTGAAACTCTTAGTCTTTCTTAAGCAATGCATTCAACAACTCTGCATTAGTGGTCAACATGACATTATAACGGTTTTCTTCAAAGTGTGACCATGCCTAAAGTTCTGGGGTTGAATCTCTCAACTACAACCCCGTGGTTGGATCTAAGGTATCAATCTCACTCAAGTACTTATCAAATTCTTCAATAGTGCATACCTCCGCTATTTTTACAAATAATAGCACAACTTGCTTCAATTTCTTAGGCTATGAAGCATTAGTCCTTAGGTTTCCCCGTAATGAATAGATGCAATGATAATGATATGCATTTTCACACAGAGCTTCAATACCAATTTTTATACTTGATTGATGATCAAACATCAGGACAAGCTCTAGAGTATCTCCCATTATTTGTTTCAGACGTGTGCTCTTCCGATCTCCATGATGTTATGTTCTCACCATAAACTACACCCAAAGCAAAAAGGTAAATCTGTATGTTTGCAACTTGGCATGTAGCAACAATCATCAAGCCTCTATATTTTGCTTCACAGAAGTTCCATCCACACATTATAGGGTCGAGATCGGAAGAGCGTCGTGAGGCAAGGTCTGAGTTCCATAAACAGGTACATGAAGCGGCTATCATCATCCACCTCGATGGAGAATATGTCAAGATTTGTTCTCATCAAGTTATGTCTATATACAGCTAATTTTGTATAGCTATCCTCCGATGAACCTTTTAGACCTTCTAATGCAAACTCTATTACCTTTTTTCCAGTTTGATAGTATAATTTAACTCAAACTCTTGTCAAATATCATTAATGGCATGAGCAGGCATGTACACAGTTTTGGGATTCTGAAACTTTTGGGTGGTATGTGTTCCAACAATCCAAGATTTTGCTTATCAATGGCCCTTTTCATGAATGTCTATAGCATATGTGTGCTTGCTTGTGTATTTGCAAACTTTGAAATAGTCACATGATCCAACCTTCATTGCCGGAAAATGCCACTTGCAGCTTTCATCTATACAAATTATTGTGTACACACTCTTGTTTATTTTTTTCATTTTGAATTCGAAATTGTGCCGCAAAGCAAGAATATGTGTTGCCATCTTAAGATCCCTTTTCGTGTTAAATACTTGATCAACTTTCAAGTCTTCCTCCTCAAGAACAGTATGTCAAGTATGTGATGAGGAAGGAAATTGCTTATCGTTAGCACATAAAATATGCTCTCAATCATCTTGCATCTATTGTCCATGTGTTGGGAGAAGAACTATTTTAGCTCATTTACATTCTCTAAAAGAATGTCAACATCATTATGATGCTCAATCTTCACACCATTCCAACGACCATCTCTATAATGTTTAACTTCATTTGTATCATTTGTTTCAAAATCAGACTGAGAAGGACTACATTTATCTGTATTTTCAACTGTATTAGCAGCTGCTATGGGTTGAGTCTCAATTGCATCATACTGTGTTTTGACTTGGGGCTCAGTATGACATTTAGAAATGAGTCACACAGAGAAATAGAGTTACCGTGTCTAACAATAGATAAAAACCAATGCACTTCATTTTTTGAGTTTGTGACTGGAAAAGAGAACATTGGGTTACTCCTAGGACAAAAAAAAAAAAATACTACTCAATTTCATGTAACGCCAAATCAACACTAGACAGATGTAACACTTTGCCAATTAATTCTATAAATGAAGTTTTTGTAGATATAAGAAGCTCATTCAGAATTCTTCCATAACTTTCATCCCATTTCCAACTCTATCTTTTTTCATTATCACTTACTTACCCACTCTCTGCCAGAAACCTTAACCCATGCTGCAAAATCCATATTTGAAAATAAATGACAATGCATATTGTTAGATAATTATTTAGTTTAACCAAATGCAATAAACCGAGAGTTATATATTAGACAATATGTCTGTTCAAGAGTTTCCTTCTGTTTCCTTAACTTCTGTTTACATGAGACGGCGTTTAAATGATTTCTATTTAAATAACTTCTGTTTACAAACTGACTCAAAGTATATCTGTTAACATGATATTTGTTGGAATAAATCCTCGCAAGAAATCAAAATATGTAATTAATTACAATGATAATTTGACTAAAAACAAGAAGAAGAAGAAGAAGAAGAAGAAGAAGAAGAACAAAAAAAAAAAAAAGAAAAAAGAGTAAAGTCTTCTTCTTCAGTAGTCGGCCAGAGATGGTCGAATTGAATAAATCAATCAGAGCTCAGATTACTAGTGCCAAATAGTCACCAACCACCAATCACATTTCTTGAATCGAACCACAAACCAATGACTCAAAAACCCTTAATATTTGCTCACAGTGAAGACACTTTCACAAAAGGCAGTAAAAAGGCTTTGGATAGGAATAAGGAAGAAAAAACCAACTTTTATAAGTCAAAAAAGAATAACAATGAAAGAAATAAAATCAATCCACCCAGTCATCATCCACCAAGGAATCTCCCCAAATGAGGAAGAAAACCATAATCTCAATTTTACCAAATAAGTGAGTAAAAGATTTGTTTGGTCTCATTTATTTGAGTAACACAAAAGTTACTTCAAGAATAAGTATAGGACGACACATTTGGCACTTAACAACCCTACTTTTGCCATCATTGCCCTGGATTTAATTCCAACCCTACTTTTACCATCATTGCCCTGGGTTTATTAGGTAGCATAAAACCTAACATACCTCCACCCGATACCTAATAAACTCAAGAAAAACACAAAGTTAATCACCAACTTAAAAGATATTAAGCCATGAAACAATCAAGAGCAAATAAGGCGACAAAAAAGATGAGCAACACAACTAGAAAGAAAACAAAGATCAACATAGCCATGAATGCAACTAATGCAAAAATGACCCAATATGATCACATAATTCCCTTCCCCAGGTGTATAGCTCCCAGGAAGACCAAACTCCTACTTCTTACCAAAAACACAAGCACAGAGATTGCTCACATCACTCAGCTAACTGGTAGACTAAAGACTAAAGGCTAAATGGGGCACTCCTCTATCACTCATCTCACACACACCCAATGAGATGAAAGAAAACTCACCAAGAGCTCCGCTTGATCAGAGTCATCAGATAGAGGACCAGATAATCCCCATAGATGTCGCCAATGCACCACCCTTACCAATCTAAAGTTCTAACACATTCCAGTTAACCCACTCCCAATGAAAGCACTATAAAGCATCACTCATATTCAGCTAATGAATGCAACATGATTACATATTAATTAAGCAAAGTTTAAAGTGATCAAATTAAAGTAAAGCACAAAACAAAGCAGTCATGTAACCGTGATACATATGGAAGTACATAAAGAGAGTAAAAATCAATAAACTAAATTCAAGTCATCACCCAGAAAAATTACCGCATTCGCCTCTTCCCTCACCTTCTCCTTTCCCTTATTTTTCTCAACAAAGCAATCCCTCCTAAAATGCCCAATCTTCCTATGCTCATAGCACTTCTTACCTTTTGCCCTTGATTTTGATCTCCCTTTCTTTTTGCCATTCCCATTACCACCCTTATCGTCATACTCACCATCTAGACCCCTATGATGCCTATCATATCAACCTCTCACAAAATGGACATCACCATTTCCTTTCCCATTTTTTTCCACTTTCACCTCCATCACGTTACTCCTAAAAGAACCAATAACAATCTCCGATGTCAACATTTCCCTCCCATACTTAATCGCGTTTTCACCTCACAATAAGATTCCAGGATAGCATTCAATAAGATAACTGCTTTATATTAATCATACATATTTTGATTTGAGTTATAACAGTTACCAATATCACGCACAAGCTTATTGAAAACATCAAGATTGTCATCCAAGTCCTTTAAAGTATCAAATTTGAGGTTGAAAAAACTTTAGCAAGACAAGTTTATTTGACGTGGTTTTTGTTAAATATAGTTTTTTCAAATCATCCTAGAGGGCTTTAGTTAAAACAAAGTCTAAAAGGTGTCAAATAATATAAGAGTATGCTAATTGATCAAATTCCTTTTTACCACTTTCAGAAATAGTATAAGTAAAGGAATTATCTATAGCTTTATAAACCTTTTGTTAGACTAAAATTCCTTTTATTTTTTGTTGTCAAATTGAAAAATCACCTTTTCTATGAAACGGAGCAAGAAAATAATGTGTAGACATTATAAAAAACCAAAAAAAAAAACAAAAGGAAAATTGAATGCACAAATCACAAAGATAAAAGCAAGCAAATTCCTAAGGTCAATAATTATACACCATCCTATAACCCCAGGATTTCGTAAGACTCATGATCTCAAGTCAAGGCGAGAAAATAGAATGGAGTTTGGGTATAACTAATGGCACGTGATATAATAATTGTAGCAGAAACCAACAACTTAATATAAAGCAAATATACGCACTTGATTACATTAAGTAATCAAATCACAATTAGCAAATATTCTTAGGTCTCACAAAAATAATGATTACTAAGCAATGACAATCTCAATCCTATACCACACCCGTCGGTGAATACTAGTGTAAAAATAAAATAAATACTATGAAATTAAAAGGGGAGAATTCTGATACCAAGCGAACAACTACTATAGGAGTCTGTATACGAGGCGAGCCAACCACTAAGTTTGCAAAACACACACATCGAGCACATCGACCCCCGAACATCAAATCTGCCTACATTTAGCTTTCTAAAGGAGGCTCTAAAATTTTAGATTTTATTATCTATAGAATCCTCAAGCTGAGATGAGTCCAATGCCATACACCGCCAATAGATCCTACAGTCTCCTGCGTGTTCACCACACGTGCCACTGCTGGACCGCCGTCTGACTCACGCACCTACGGTTGGAAAGCCCACCACCTCTTCTTTCTTCTAGTGTGCTCAGATCGCCGAGAGTCCCACTGGAAGTGGGTCAAAAGGTCAGTTGCAGGTTTGGCTTTTTAAGATTCCAGTCGTCTTCTTCAATTTTTCTACAAATTTAGTAGATTCCTGGCTCCCTAGACCAAGCATAAGGCTTTCTACCAATTGTTGGAATAAATCATCGTAAGAAATCAAAACATGCAATTAATTACAACGATAATTTGACCAAAAACAAGAAGAACAATAAAATAAGAAAAATGAGTAAAGTCTTCTTCTTCAATGGTCAGTTGGAGATGGTAGAATCGAATAAATTGACCAAGATTAGATTACTGGTGCCAAATAGTCGCCAACCACCAATCACCCTTCTTGAATCGAACCACAAGCCAACGACCCCAAAACCCTCAATATTTGTTCACAGCGAAGACACTTTCACAAAAGGTAGTAAAAAGGCTCGGGATAGTAATAAGGAAGAAGAAGCCAACTTTTATAAGTTAGTAAAGAATAACAATGAAAGGAATAAAATCAATCTACCCAATCATCCATCAAGGAATATGCCTAAATGAAGAAGAAAACGATAATCCCAATTTTACCAAATAAATGAGTAAAAGGGTCGTTTGGTCTCATTTATTCGAGTAACACAAAAGTCACTTCAAGAGTAAGTATAGGTTCATAATAATTTCCAGTGATACGTTTGGGATGAAACATTTGGCGATTAAGATTCCATACACTGGCTTTCACCTATAGATTTAATTCCAACCGGACTTTTACCATCATTGCCCTGAGTATATTAGGTAGCATAAAACCTAACAATATTCATAGCATGTGTCTAATTAACATAAGATGTCTGTTGCTAAAGCATCTATTAACATAAAAAATGCTATCTATTAACAACGTATCGTTGACAAGGCATCTATTAACATAACAAAAATATGGCATCTGTCAATAGATTGCTCCATCAAATAGAGACTTTATTAAGATAAAATATTGACATCCGTTATCAGAAATTATAACTTTTCAGGAGAGAGTACATAATGGATTATTTAACAATTTGATTTCATACAATCATTTCAAAAACTTTTTAGTAAATGAAGTGCAATTTTAATAGCAATTCTAAAAGTTTTGGAACAAACATTGAAATTTACAGAAACTAACTAACACGTGCTCATGATCCGCCTTAAGTTTCTCATGCTTTTCAGTAAGAAATGTGAGATTAAAGTTTGGAAACTTGTCCTTCACCTTTTGGATGATGTCCTCATAGCCCAAAATGAAGGAGTCAAGCTGGTTGGCCTCATAACTCTTGGAATCACGGAAAGGTCTAGTTGGAGCTATATAGTTAGCTCAAGCTTCCTTGTTCGCTCTACCTAGTTCCACCTCAAGGTTGTGAACCATAGATTTGAATTACTTCTCCAGGACCTAAATATTGGAGGTATGATCCTGGAGGTCCATCAGCCGACCTAACTTCTCATGCTCCAGTCCTCCTCAAATTTTGGCAAGTTTTTTCTTCAAAGCATTCACTTCTGTTTTATCCTTCTTAGACTCCTCTTGGAGGTGATTTTGAGGGTCCATAAGCTCATTTGTTTTAGTCGAGAATGGTTAAGTGGAGTCACCAGTTGAGAGGCCAAGGAGGAAGCTGAACAGACAGACTCCATGACGTCCATCTGTTAGAACTTGTCTTCGTCTTTCTTAGCCTAGTTCTTCGCCAACATTTCATATGAGCTTCTGATGCTGGTTGGGACTTTCTTCAAAGACTCAGGGCCAAGGGTGTGAATAGACCTAGCATCTCAATATATTCTAGGAAGTTTGTCCTTCAACTTTGCAAAATCAGAGGCTCGACTCTAGTGAATAGGGAGGAAGAACCTGTCCTGATCATCACCCTTACCAGAGGAAGTAGATGTAGGATCTCTATTCCCTTGTGTGGAGCTCGTGGGATCAACTTGCACATCTTGGGTTAAATTGCAGCTGGTAGATCCACGGGCCATTTTCTGAGGACTTTCTGAAGCGGCGTGATACCAGTTCCTTTAGGAAGTGAGTTTTTTGCTATGGTTGGCCTGCTGCCTCCTTAGTTTTTCTTTGCCTTAAGTGCTTCGGCTACCTCAATCTCTTCGTTAGACATCTCTAGATTAGCAACTTTCTTCTTCTTAGGCAATCGATATCAGATGTCGTCCTCTGAGAAGGAAAAGAATATAGTGATCAGATTAAAAGCCATATAGTCCTCCTAATTCAGTTGAAATTAACAAGACTAGAGTTAAGGAAAGAAAGTGTGAACCTGGTCTTTTCTATACATCGGACAGTGAAAGCCCAGATTAGTAGAGGTAGGAAAACCTACTTTCCAAAGGTTTTGATACATTAAGACAGACTTATAATCAGTGCTAGTTGGAAAACCATCACTCAGAATTTTGTCATTCAGAAGCTCGTTGAATCACTTAAGGGCTTCTTGTGCTCGGTAGTCTTTGACATCTCCTACGGCAAAGAATGAGGTCAAAAAGTTAAACGACTTCGGATCAGAGTAAAAGCAAGCAAAGACATAACTCACTATATATGATAAATCTCTCAGGAACAGCAGAGTCATCTATTTCGCCCTTGGGATGGATCTCCACTCCCTCCTGACCCAAAATTATTACGTTTCCAATTTTAAATCGAGTCTGGAAACGGGAGTATAGAGTTTCTCAGATTGGTAAGAACAATGCAATAATAGAATCCATGACCAGCCCTTGTCCCTCTTGAACTGATAGAAGTGATTAAACGTTCTGACAGAAGGCATTGGTTCTCTGAATCTTGCCAAAGGATAATGAAAGCCAAGATCATTCTCTAATCGTTTGGAACAATCTGAATCGGTGCCATCCCCAATAATAGAGGTAATCAGTGACCAACCTAGGTAAAAGGAATCTCAACCCCACATCCAGCACCTCTTTGATATAGGCCATGCAACTATATGGGGGTCGGTGGGCCTTCTCTCCTGATTAGGGAAGAATGCATCTGACGTTGGCCACACCTCCAACTGAGATTGTTTCACTCAAGATAGAAGACCGATGGTAGCCCATTTAATAATGCCTTCTATTCTGTCATCAACTCTGGAAGCGGAAGGAGCTTCAGATCTGGCAGATGGTTAATACATAAGATTTAACAACGTATGATTATAGGTACTTGCCAACAATAATATTTTGTTGTCGTAGACTAATACTTATTATATTAAACTGGATATAAAATGAAATTACGTGACCTCAAGAAATAAATATTAACTATATTACAATAGATATTTTATAAATTTCAAAATGTCAATTACAAACTATTTATGAGAAACTATTTTATTTATTTTTCGAGTGAATATGTTAGAACATTCTGAAATAAGTAAATAACGTCTACACGATGAGATTAAAAGATTTTAAATGATTACAAAATAAGTAATTTAATAAGCACTTGGTATAAATCAGTCTAATTTTTTAAGAAAGTTTTCAATAAGTGATTACAATAAGATGATGAATGTACTTATCTAAAATAAACTAATTTTGTTTGACAAACGATAAGTTATTGATAATTCGTAAGAATTACCTAAATTATCTCCAACTATATAAGATAAAAGTCTATTTAATAAAACCTTATATATATTAAAGTAAGATAGTAATTATAAACAAGTTTTCCAGCCAAAACCACTATCCTAATTTTTTATGCCTATTTTATTATAATAATAATAATAAGTGTTATTCATTAGTTACAATTTGCTATTATTTTATTTTATAATAATAATATATAAAAATTTATATATATTATTAACATACTATATGTTATCCATTAGTGTTTCCCATATTAGTTTTTAGGCTATCTTCAATGATTTCATATTTCTTTACATTTCTAACATAAGTATTGGGTTATTGGATTTCCTTCTCATTTCAATTTGATGTCTACTCTTGAGATTAATGGCATAATAATAAAGTAAAATTAAATTAGTTTTAAAACTTTTACTTTAATTCAATACAGTAAACCACACATGAGAAAACCTATGGCTGGCTATATATTTAGTATATTGCTTAATTTATTATTTATTTTTTCTAGGAACTTATATATTGATAAAAAGGGGAAACAATAGTATACTGTTTGATGATGATGATTTAGAATAAAAATAAAAAATTCTTTTGATTCTCTTTAGAATGAAAAGCAGTGGTTAAAAAGTAATGTTAGAGTAGATCATATAGAATTTGTTGCTTATCTTGAGTCTTTTGTAATAGAGGGTGTCTACTTTAGAGTTTTTTAAAAATAGATTTAGTAAATAGTAGTTTCTTTAGAGAATGCATGACACTGTATGTGGAAATGTGAAAAATAATTTTTCAGAAAATATGTCTTAGAGAATTATGATAAATTAATATCATCCAGACTCTAAATGTGATATTGAATTTCTTGTATGGACTCTTATTGAATAAGGATATGGGTTTAAGGTAATTTTGAGTTATATAAATTTTGTATCTTCTATTTTCCATGGTGTCTTGGTTTCCATCCTTGAAAACATTTTATATTTCAATTTGATTATGCTTTTGTACATTAGTAATATATGTATATGAGCGAGTAGCACGGAATAAAATTGTAATTGTTTAGTTTTTCAAATCACCACACCTTTTTTTTACAAATTATTCTATGATGTGCAACTCACGGGTATATAACATGTAGTAATGTGATGATATGATATGTAAGTTGTGTACACGACAAAAACAATTAAAAATGATTAAAAATAAGTAAATTATTATATAAATAAATAATAACCCAATTTACTTGATTTCGTTTCAAAGTCCAAATAAATTTTACTAGATATTTTGCATTCCTCATTTAAGTTTTTGAATATAATAATCAAGTATATAAGTATGAAGTCGCCTATTAATATATATATATATATATGTATATATAGAAACTGATCTATAGTTAAAATCAAGGTAATCAATTTTATTTATATATAGTGTGTTCCATATTTTCTAAAGATTTTCTTTTTATATATTGAAATTGAACTACTCAAAGTATAATGTTATATTTTGAAGAATTAAAATTTTTAGTAAAATAACTAAAGAGAAATAAAAGAACTATAAAAGATGACAGTAGGATATTAAATCTTGACAAAAACTATATATAAAAATCAACAAACCGGGAGCCCTTCTAATCTTGGACATTTTTCCTTTTCAAAAAAATTAAATCTCATTTATCGATTAGCAATTTAAATGAAGTCAGATTATTGCAAAACTCTGAGAAAGAATCTTGTTTTAAAAATAAATGAATGAAGATAAAGGGAAAATTGAAATCTAAACAACCAAATTTGATCAAAAAATTTAAATCAGAACAACAAAGATATATACGACAGCAATAATTAGCGCAACAAACCTAAAAAGTTTAAAATATCCCCAAGATGCAGTTTTCTAAAATATCCCCTTGTTGTATAACTATAACACAGATTACTTTCCTTATATATATTATTATTACTACTATTATTATTAGAAATCACACCACCATGTTGCACGGGAGAACAATAGAATTAACAAAACTTCAACGGTAACATATACAAATTGAAATAGTCAGTATCGATCAAACATGGGAAAAATAATACACGATGATTAAACTTATACAAAATTGAAAAACTAGTATGGTACACGTAGTTATGTGTTATATATATATCATAAATTACCATATTACATAGATCTCCCATATGATATCCTAACATTGGAATTTGATACTAAAAAATTTTATTCAAATCAAATCCATATAACATAGAATGCTATATCATAAAGATTATTCCGTATGATATCCATTCTGAATACTAAAATGCTTAATTTTTGTCTTAAGATTTCAAAGTATTATAGGATATACCCATAAGATGTCATTCTCAGTAGTGAGATCCTGTACACAGCCGAAAGATTTTCGGGAAATTGACATAATAAAGATAACAGAGTACACTATCAACTTCATTATATGCATTTTTTAATACTCACATTATATTCGTGGTTATTTCTTTGAATGGAACAAATTTCCACAATTCATTATCAAAGAAATTAGATGATTGGTTGCATAGCAGCTAGCAAATTGAGAAGCTGAAGATGGTCAAACTTGACAAAATAGAATCATAAGCTCATACTCTTAGAATCTCACCTTGTTGGAGAATGCAATCACAACCTAATCCGGCTAAGAAGGGAGACCACATAAAATGCTCAATTCAGCACCAACAGTGTACGCCAGGAAAGCGCCTGCAAATCATCTCTTGTTATGCAAATATGGAAAGAGCCATAAGTAATTCCTCAATTGGGGGAACCGCAATTGAGCTGATAAGTGCAAAAAGTTGAACAAAGTGATTATTAGTTCATAAAACCCAAACAATTGTCCATTAATCATACAACATTTACGTACCGGTCGACCCAAAAAAAAGGCATCACTGAGTCTCAATAGAGTTCTCAAAGAATAGATCGGACTTATGTGGTCTAATGACATGTTGGTTGGTTTCGCACGCCCTAAGTCTGAAGTTCGATAATCCTCACTTACGTTCCCCTTGTAATGTTCAGAAAAAAGTTCTCGAAAACTCCTATTTAGTAAAGAATTTTAAAGTCTTACATGAGAAATGTTTCTGAAGCAGGGGGCGACTTGAAGAATCCGTGAGACCATCAAAGACGCACCACAAAGGTCAATGTCGGCATTTCATGTGGAGCGTTCACTAATGAATTTGTAGGGCGGTTCTTTGGGAAAAAGAAAATCATTCACAGAGTCAACAAAAATTTTATAACTTCAAATTAACTTATTGAAATTTTATTTATTATGATCACATGCAAATGAAGTATCATATTGACCAGCTCTGTACAAGAAAATTAAATGCATTTTCTACAAAAACAACTTTTTTTAATCATACTAATAGATTAATAAGGTTATGATGAAACAATCAAATATTAATTAGGTATGTAGAATATTAGTTGTTCACTTGTTCCTAAAACTTCCATATGCAAATTAGAATTGTTTTCTATTTGAAGCTAGATTGATGAAAGACATAAAGATAGTATACCCTCCTTAGGCGGCATAACCACAGTACATATCAATCAAACTCTTTTGCATTGTCTACTAGTATGGTGAGGCAGTAAATCCAAATTCCAAGCTGAATTTTCTTTATAAAAATAAAAGAAGAAACTCCTCTACCATAAAAATCGGCTTAGATCTATTATAATCCCTCAGACTTTGTTTTCAGTTTTCACATTGTATGATAGCACCAAATCCTAAATCTTTAACCATTGCATCATTAACATACATGCTACATAAACAACTGCAATACAAGACACAACCTTCCAGAAATAAATGGGACATCTTCAAACTTGAGATGCCAGATTAATCAAGAATAGATAATAGTCAGTTACTATCTTCCCTCAACAGCAAAAATCATCATGTAACCACTAAGGAGATATTCCAAAATAAGACATAGATATATATATATATATATGTATATATTCAGTATCTTGAAAAGAGTAGTGTAGTTTTACAAAGCAATCACTAACCACTTTTGCAAGTAAGTTCCACTCTGCCCTAACATGTTCCACCTATCCTTTTGAAAGCGTTTCAAATTTCTTCAGTTTATTCATTGCATAAAGGTTCCTTAAAATTACATAAATCAAGAACATTCAGACAAACCGAGTTATAAAGAGTCAAGGAAAAACAGTTGCACTTCTCAGCCAAATCAGTAAAATCCCAGAATATACGTAATTAAAGAAATTACAGAACATGTGTCAATCTTGTGAAGCATTTTATATTTTGTTATTACCAGTAGATCCTATAAAAGATCAAAAAAGCAAAGCAATGGTATGAAACCCATCAAGAAAAAACAATTTTGCTGAGAAAAGTTGGATTCAGACACAAAAAAGTGCCACAATAGATAGCAAATAGCAAATATAAAGAAAATGAGCAAGTACCCGCGGTATGAAATATTAAAAATTTTCTGGGAATTTGGGCGAAATGCCCCTTAATAATATCCTAATTGTCTAAATGACCTTCTACCCAAAATTGCCTTTTAAAAGTTAAGTTGAAAAAAAAAAAAAAACAAAAGAAATTGTGTAATTACAAAGTTATCCCTTTCTACAAAACCTTATTCACCCTGCATACATCAGTTTCACTGCAAAAAAATCCCACATCAAAACTCCTCTCTTCACAGTAAATCCCTAATTAGAAATCCAAATCAAACAACTACTCCTTCCCCCGTGCCAACTGGGAGCTCTTCCATGGTAAATACCTGTTTTCCCCTCTACTATTTTTAGGTTGTTCAATCAGCTTTTTTAGTAGCAATTTAGTGTGCGCGCTACTCATTGTTGTTCAATTTTCTGGCAAGACCGAAACTGGATAGAACTAATATAGTCCGGTCACTTTCGGTGGTTTTCTAGTCAGTTTTACGTTGGTTTCTTTAGTTTTGTCGAGTTTCTTTTGCATCTCAGATCAGCTGCTTTCTTTTTTTTTTTTTTTTTTTTTATCTGGCCTTCTCTCGTAAATGACCAAGACTGAACTGATTTTGAATCAGAAAGTGTCCATCACTTCAAAACAGCATATCCAACTTACTTTTTTTTTTTCAATTCAATTTTCTAGTTGATTTGAGCAAATGCTAAATGCTAGGATTACTGTTCTTATATGACTGGCAACTGCCGTGAAACATAATTGAATTCAGTTTTAGATCCAGTGTTGTAGATAGAAGAAGTTATTAGTAATTTTGGAGACATGTTTTGAACCATACTGAGATGTATAAACGGTAGACCACATAGAATCAAGGAGTTGGTAGATATGAGTTGCATTATTTATTTTATTCTATTTCTTTAGACCAACCTCAATTCACACAACAGCTGAAATTCAGTCCGTTTGGTGTTTTGGAGAGGTGTTGTGTCTATTATATATATTCCCAAGTTCAAATTCGAAGAAACAAGTAGTCCAACTCGAGCTCTTTTGTGATACATACAAATGTATTCTTTTTTTTCTCAGTAACGAATGTTTTTTACTTCATAAGAAGTCTTATTTTCCTCTATTTTTGGCTTTTCAGGTATTGATCGAGTCATAATCTGATTGTTTCGACTCATTTTTTAATTCATTTGGTAGAATGTGAGTTCTTGATATATGATATATGATGGCTGGAGCTTCTATCTCAGAAGAAAACTAAAATCATAATAATCACAACGATTGTACAATAAAAACAGAAAGAATGCCTATCCAATAGCTTAGCTCTTCACATTTTTTTGCCCCTTTTGTAAAAGCACCAAAAACTTCTAAAAAATCTCCATAATGGGGGTCATTTCCTTCGCCTTTGATCATTATCTACTTATAAACAACTCTTAATAGTATGAATTTGTGATTTTTTGAGCTAAAGAGAGATAGCTTGCTAGAAAAGGAAGAACGTGTTTGGATTGAAGCAACGTCCTCGCGGTAAAAATTGGAACGGGGTAATTTTACTGAGCCCCAACAAAACAAAATAGTTGCAAGGGTATTTTAGTGTTTTTGCATAAAAAAGATCGGAAGAGCGTCGTGTATCTCAATATTACTAATCTATATATTAATTAATCCACTTAAGTCTCGGTACCTTTTGTACCGTAATTTTATCGCCTTTTTTATTTGGTAAATCTTGAGGTAACTCTTCTTTTTCTTTTTAACAAAAGTTTTTATAAAAGAACTTAGAGAAGACTTGAACATGTAACTATTGAGTTTAACAACTAAACTTTAACCATTTTACCCATTTGTTTTGTTCGTTAATTTTTTTCACTAATAAGTTAACATCCCAAATCTAAAAATGTCAATTCTAAAAATAAACTCTAGTCTATCATAATTCGTTAACTCAACATCCCTACTGTGTGTATTAGTGAGTTTAATAATATTTGAATTTTCTAACGCATTTTACATTTTTTTTAATTTGTTAGTTTTATTAGGATTTTTAAAATGAGACGGGTAATAGGTATTTTTTCAATTATTGTATATATATACTAAGGATTATATATAAGAATGTATGTTGTCTTTTAAACGATTTTAAACTTTGCAATTACTAAGTCCATTGAGCTTATTGATTCAATTAATGTATACTTATATTTTTATATTTTCTACAGGAATACAAATATTATAAATTTATATTTAACTATCTAATAATCTATTTTAGTAAATTTTTCTACCCGTGCAATGCACGGGTGATTGAACTAGTAATTATATAAAAAGGTCATTTAGCTTTAAAATTTTGCTGATGTATCATTTAAAGAATTAGACTCTTTGACAAGGTCTAATAAATAGAGGCTCCATTTTCAAAATTTCCCGAGGAAGACCCAAAAAGTGGATCACCGAAAGAAAAGCCATTAATTTGTGGTATATACCTGCTTCAAGTGTGGCCAGGGAACCCCAATTCTCTTCAGCATCGCACTTTCTTTCCTTTAGTCTTGTCTCTTCGCACTCCTTTGGGAAGGATTCCACGTCTTGACGCAACCGTCAAATTTTCAAAGGAATAATCCTAAAACGTAAAAGAACTTTTGAAGTAGAAAATGGATCGAATGAATTTTGCTCACTTTCTTTGCCTGCTCTAATATAGTATTCACGGCCAGTGGAGTCAACTTCTTTGAACACGGAATGAAAATTTTCGCCGCATTAAAGGTTCTGGTTGGGAGACAAAGGTTTGAAAATAGGATTAGAGAACTCGATTGTGACGGGACCAAAAATGAAAGAACCAAAGATGACATCTAAAAGATCACAATTAAGCAAAATCCTAAAATTCCAAATATATGCCGAAGTAATTGTGGATCATTCAAAAAATAAGACCATGTAATTGGCTGTTGATAATGTAGGGAAGGTAGAGATAAGATTTTTCCAGTCTAATCAATCCAGATTCTATTGAACATAATTTGATCTGTAACAAGATAAATTAAAAAGGAAATAATTCAGATCCTCATTTAGAAATATGAGGAGACGATAAGGAAGATAGTTTTGAGAGAAAAATAGAAAGAGAAAATGTTATAGACATAAAATCACATAAACAGTAGCTAATAATTAATAGTAGAATGTAGCACCATATCATATTCTTAATTTAAATCAAAATCTCCCTAAAAATACATGCTAACTTTGTCCATCTTTTGTTCCTTTGACCCAAAGGCATGAATAAATGTCATGTCTCTGTAACAGCGAACTTTGCTGCTAGCCTCAATGCATGTTGTTATTACACAAGCTTGCGTCATGAGTTCTTGGATCTCCTCGTCATAGGTGAAATAGTTGTGTTATCCAGTGATATACTGATATTAGCCTACCAAAAAAAAAAAAAAAATCTCTCTTTGTATGTATTAGTTAACATTAACATATAAGAAATTGAAAGTATTGCTTATAAGATATAAAACTCACCTCCATTTATTTAGATGGTTCATCAATTCAACTTTTATGTTTATTTATTTATTTATTTATTTTAATGAACGGAATTGAACGCCTCCATAGAAACAGGTATATGACCATGCCATTTGCTCCTACAAAATGGAAGATACAGGATAAAGTAAAGTAAACTTTTTTCATCCAATAAAAACATATGTAAGCTATTTCTCATGATAATTAGAAACAACAATTCAATAACTATAAGCTAATATCAAGAAACTAATATCTTAAATTAAGCTCATCAAAAACAAACTTCTTACATCATGGAAGATAAACAAGAAGCACAAATCTAGACTGAAGCATTAATTAACAATTATTAATTTCTACGTAAATCTCAAGTCTTGAGACATTTAAAATGATTAAATAACAATTGACTTTGAAACAGGGCGAACTAGTGGGCAAACTTAAAAAAAAAAACAAAATTATTTCAACAACCTTCTTTTTTTTTTTTGAAAGTATTTCAAAACAAAAGTGCCTTTCATAAAAAAAAAAAAAAAAAGAAAGAAAGAAAACAAAAGTGAAAACAAGATTTATTTCGAACTAGCCGCCCAAGACGCTTTTTTTTCTTTCTGATTTTGGGTTTTAATTTTAGTTGAGTTGGATTTCTACGTGTTTTGGGCCACTTTAATATTAAGTCTTGCGTGTTTTGGCCTTAAAAATTAATAGGCTGAAGGAAACAATAACATATAAAGCCAAATCATTCAAAAAAAAATTTTTTAAACGTAGTGGGCTCCAGCCTAGCAATGTCCTGGACTGGATCATCCCCTGCTCTGAAATAACTTGGTCCCGTCAACAATGATACAGTTATTCTCCCAAGTATGCTCAATGCAAAGCTTATAGCGAATATCCAACTATCCATCCACCGTGCATTGATTTTCATAAGTATCTATTTATTTTAACTTTCACGATAAAGTAACAGACACATGTTGCATCCAGAAATTAAAGAACGTAATCAGTGTAGATAGAGAAGAACTTATTCACTTACGTCTAATTTTATATCTTCATCCAAGAGCTGCAGCATTAAGAAAACCAATTTATAATGCAAGGACCATGTACCCCAACCAGTTAAACCTAAATTATACAGGTCATTGCAGAAAATAAGTGGCAAGGAAACTCTTAAATATATGGAATTGTTTATCCAGTCAAAGTACAACCTTTTAAACATAAAAGATCCAAATTACTCATAGTATAATGGGATTGGGGTGCAAGAATCACTAACGGTTATGGAGGAAACTTCTAAGAAATGGTTTAACAAGCCACGTCTCCGCCTCACAATTTTCTTGCGTTTCAAAAGTGCCTCCTTTCTAGTCTTTTTCAATAGGTTCTTCATCTTGTTGATAACAAACTCAAATCAAAGTGTGTGATTTGAATGGAAACATGGATTGCTACTCTGAATGTCTTACCATTGTATATCCTTGGTGACACTTAGCTACAATATGATGTACAGGTATCTTTACAAGTAATTTATAGTTCCCAATTCATGGAGCATCTTAATAGATAAATCAACTTTAGAGTTCTTGCCCTAAACAATTTATAGAACCTCAGGCTAATTCTCCATGAATTTTAATTTTTTTCCTTAAACACAATGCTTGAAGTAATTCTACTTACCACTCAGCATCAGAACTCCCAGTCATCAATGTTGCTATGGTTTCATATCGCATTTTGGTTTCCAGAACCCGATCCCAAACCCCCAATTTTAGTCGGCAAACAAGAATTCATTCTCCAATTCTGAAACCCTTTTTGCCATATATTTGAAGAAGGTCTAGACACCACATATTATATATATACTAAACTAAAATTTTTAGATCGGAAGAGCACACGTCTGAATAGCAAAACCCTTAAATAAGATAAGGGAAAAACAATTGCAATTAGTGAAGGGAGAATTTTTAGAAAGGCCCAGTCAAACATGTACAATTCTTTTTGGGCGATTATATTGCCACTACACAATTTGATAGCCACACCACAAATTAACCTCTTTTTTTCCCCTTTACTTAGATACCATTGAATAAAATCACATTAATTAGCTTCCTTCAATATTTTTACATTAATTTTTTTATTCCCCCACCACATATTCATCTCTTCTCTTTTTATTTATTTCCTTATTTCATTATCATTGTAGCGACCGAAAATTTTTATAAAGAATAATTTAAATTCTTACGAAGTTTACTAAGTTAAGTCGCGTCACTACCATCTTTCCGTTTATTAATTTCATTGTATGATATTGATCATGGAGGTAATTAATGTCTCGCGCTCGTCTAGCTTCGAATAAATTGATTATAAAAATCTAAAGGAGAAGATCAAATTTTGTTAACTCAACTGAGTCGAAAATTGTTGACACGAGCTTATTTCAAGTGAAGTTTTAGTCTGGACTCATACTGTTTGTGCAAATACAAATCCAATTTCAAAATTGTTACGGCCCAATTTGTATATAACTGATTAATCCAATTCTTTCAGGTCATTTAGCCCAAGTCGAAACAGCCCCTTTAAAAATCTAAGCTTAACCAAACATCTTCTAAGATTTCATCAACTGCCCACGTTCTCAGACAGTGTCTTCCCAGATTGATATGCAATTTCTATTCTACACAGCGTTCTACAAATGTAATCGTCATATTCTCAATTATCTTTGTAAACGTTATTGTGAAAAGAAAGAAAGACTTTCCCCTACATTTGTTCTTCGGTCAAGTCAGGTCCAAGAAGGGAGTTACTTTCTTTGTTGCTTTGTTTTCTCCTGCAATCAAAAAAGACAGTTTCGGTCAATGACTGAAGTTCCCCGCCAGTAAGTTTTCTTTCGTTCTATAATTTTGGTCCACTTACATAATTTGTGTCTACTACTTTCATTTCAAGTGAAAATTTAAACATTATCATCATTCAAACGTGGCAGCCAATCACAGCCTCATTCAATTCCCTTCTCAGATACATTCATAGACACAAACACACAGTTTCAAACCACCACCACCACCATCGACAATTAATTTCGGAACTCAAAACCAAAATGCACCAAGAAAACCAGAAATTCGAAGTAGCCAAAGAACCCATTTAACTTACCATGGCCAATGCTTACCGAAAAAATCCAGTCCTTGGCCAGAATTGGTGAGTCCCGACTTGAACTTCTCTACCCTTCTACCTTGTTCAACTCCAGCCTTTCGTTGCCGTTGAACCCCAAAGTCTCGAGCGCTCTTCCGATCTCCCAACCGTGCCTCTAACCGAACTCAAATCGAGCCTCCATCGCTCCACGCAAGCTCCTTCTCGGCCCACTCTTGAACCGCCCTCGGTCATCCACATCTCATCGAACCCCCCATGTATCACGAGCCCATTTCAAACCCGTTCAAGAACCCACCTCGCCATTTATGAAGCTCCGATTACCCAAAAGCCTTGGCCGAGACTTTTGCTTTTGACCGAACCCAGCCACCATCTCTCATCGCGTCTCTGCCCATCAAATCTTCATTCTCGAATGAAGTTGCAACGGCAAGAGACCCACTCCTCTGCTTCGAATCTGATCTGGGGCAGAATAAGAATTTGGTGTTTGGGCGATTTTGGAGCGTTCTTCTCCCCGTTTTCATCTTTGAAGTTTGCTTCTCGGTTGCTGCACTTTGGTACCAAAAGTCAAGAGATATATGTGTAGTATTTACTCCCAAGTCCTTGGTCTTGAGTTGATTCACACTTAGTCCTTGGTTTTAGTTTCATGGCTAAATAAGTTCAAATGTTTCTGGTGTTCTTCAAACTAGTTCCTACGTTTATGCAGAAATGCAAATCTGTTCCTGAGTTTTGTATCCAGCTAAGTCGGTAATCCAAATACTTTTGAAATCCGTTCCAGTCCTAAAACTTCTAATCCTAAATGTGTTAATTCCTAAATTCCAAGATTGGTCGTTTTAAAGTACCAATTACCAAATAATGTTTTATTTGAGGTGAGAATCCTTTCATTGATGTATTATAAAGCAAACTTTTAAAGAATATCGTTTCATTCAAAATTAAAGTTTAGCAAATTTTAAACGAATTTCTCGATTACTAATTTAGAATTTATTTCATATGGTTAGACGAGGCGAGTTGATCCTTTGAAGTTTAATTGCTGCAAAAGCTCAAACCCAACTACGAAATTAAGGTAGTCTCTAATTCCTAAAACTAATTATTTTACTTTCAAGTGATGCGCCCTTAACGAAACATTTGAGTTGCAATGCATGGTGTGTGATTTGAGTTAATTGTGATTCAGTTTTAAAACCAACATGTTGTACACAGGATAGTATGTTGATTTAAATAAATATTTCCACGGGTAAAATGATATACCATGGTAGTACGATCAACTTTGATAGACCCTGAGTAGTATGTCAGATAAGACATACTCACGGGTTGAATGAGAATTGGCTAGCCCATGCGGCATCATACGTTTGACTTGTTGGGATTATCTGAATCATATTTTGAAAGATTAGTTAATGCGAATGTTGCAACTTGTAAGATGTGCGCCGACTCTACTGAGGTGTTTCTTCGAAACACTCATTGTTTTCTAAAACCTTTTTAGGTGCTGGAACAGGCGGCGAGACCGGTGGCAGTGGCTATTAAATATTATGTC